>VMBQ01001758.1:146238-159799 GCA_007657795.1 Dreissena rostriformis
TACAATGAATTAGCTAGGACGACAAATAATGCATATTCCACTTTAACCCTTTGAGCGCTGGAACCGGATTTTGAAGGCCTTTGCAAACAGTTTGGATCCAGATGAGACGCCACAGAACGTGGCGTCTCATCAGGATCCAAACTGTTTGCTATTCTGATAGTATTCTTTGAAAAAAGAAAAAGAAAATGCTTATTTTAGAAATTAAGCAGACAACATTTTAGCAGACGACAAATTTCCCAGCATGCAAAGGGTTAAACAAAGGAAAAGATTGAATGAGAAATATGCGACATACTGCACTCTGCCCCTTTAGCCCCTCCAGCTGCCCCCCTTGGAGCCCCTTTAGCCCCTCCAGCTGCCCTCCTTGGAACTTGTCAACACAACCAGCATAATCACACTCTGTTGAACTTATATAAATGTTTATAAATATTCAATAGCAAATGAAATACTGTGGTTAAAACATCAATTGCAAGTGCTACGCTAAAAAATTCCTCGGATTCAGTAAATTATTATAAAAATGTCATCAGTCTGGCAGGGCTTACCAGTCTGCCCCTTTATAAGCAGCATCCTGAACTGTTCATGATCCTAGGACTTTCCCTGTTATCATCACAATCATTTACCTCATCATTATCAGCATTATCTGAATGCACTGAGATTATTATCACCCACTTGTATTATTCCACATTGTGCACTTATTTGTTGCATGCAGGTTTTTTTGCCAAGATCTATGGTAGAAAGGGGATGATGTGTGAGGTATTGTGTGTACTTGCAATAACATAACAGTCAATTTCATACGCAACAGGCAGTGATATGATTGCATGCGCATTATTATTGATGATTAAAAATGTTTGGCATTGCTGTCTTATCCAGATTTGATAGAGCTGGATAGGGATATAAAAAACAATGTTGCAATTTATAAAAAAAAAAAATTTTTTTTTTTAGAAACCTTCAATAGGAAATTTATGAAAGTAATTTGGGTAAAAATATATACTATTTAAGATTGGGCTATTTTGCTTAATTTTGGTCCTAAATTGACACCCCCACACTTATGATTGCATTCACAAGTAATAAAGTTTAATACGCACTGTGTTTTAATTATCAATGTTCATACTTTAATGTACCAGCTTTAATTGTGCGCATTATAAAGATTACACTATTATTTGCTTAAAATATTTCTTGTTTAAAATTGCATAATAACACCATGATTTTTATTGTTTCTTTAATAAGATAAACTTTTAATTAATTTCTGATAAGAACTTCCACCTGTCAAAAATATCATGCCTTGGGCTGGATGATCATAAATATTTTATTTTGTTCTAATTTTTATGCATTTGTGTAGTATGCTTTCAAATTGAGTATAAGTTCTTAAGTATGAAGGCTGCTGCTGAGCCAGTAAACCTTTGTGAATGAAGCCCTGTAGGTTACTGGTATTATTCGCTCGGCTGTTTTCGAAGAAAACCCGAGGTATTGTCATAGCACTCTTTTCTTTCCGCGTCGTCCAAAAACTTTAACATGGGCCATAACTTTTGCAATATTGAAGATAGCAACTTGATATTTGGCATGCATGTGTATCTCATGGAGCTGCACANCTTTTTTTCATGTGTATCTCATCGACCTGCACATTTTGAGTGGTGAAAAGGTCAAGGTCAATGATGATCTTCAAGGGTCAATGATTACCTGCAAGGTCAAAGGTCAAAAAAACTAAATCCAAGCACCCACAGACGAGCGTTGGCACCCGCTATGCAGTGCTCTTGTTATAGATATGTTTGGGTGTTTAACCTTGCTGTCACCAACAGAGCCTCGTTCTTGGAAAATTGGGCTTAATGCTTGTGTGTAAAGTGTTATCACAGATAAACCTGTGCACTCTGCACAGGCTAATCAGGGACAAAACTTTCTGCCTAAGCTGGATTTTCACTAACAAGAGAGTTCCTTTGAACGAAACGTTTTTTAAAGGTAAAGTGTGGCATCCCGTATAAGACTGCCTCGGCTAATCTGGGATGACACTTTACACACATGCACAGTTTTCCCAGACGGAGGCTCAACAGATACACAAATATTCAGATTTGTATATCAGTCTCTACATAGAGCTAACATCAAATTGCCCCAGCTGGAATGCAGGTACCACAATACCCCTTATTAATGGTTATCAACAGGATTAATGACTCTGCCAGGTCCCCCATATCCTCCAATGACCAGGCAATACACTTGATGGGCTGATAAGCCACTGGCTTGTGCCTTGCTTATAGCATTATAGCATTAATTGGTAACAGTCAGTGAGTCTGTGAGCATGAAGAGAGATTCTTTTAGCTTCTGTTATGGAAGAAGTTGAAATTCAAATCAAAAGAATTGTTAGCTTTTTCAAGGGTTGAGCTTTTTGAAGAGTTGTTAGAACATTTATTTACATTTTCATTTGAGTGTATAGTTTTGTGTAGGGAGTGGTCAGTTCAAATGCATTGTAGGATAATAATAAGTGGTGAATATAGACAGTATTATAAAGTGCTAAAAATTGCCTACTGACAAATTGAATATTATTATTGCTTTAAGAACAAATAATAAAGCACTGCTTATTGTGTTTGCATTTGATATTAATACGGCATTTGTGCTGAATATTATTTAATATTACATAGAACTTAATAAAAGTGTTTGCTTAAGAGCAAAGAATAAAGCTGTATAAATTGTGCGAACATTTGATATGTGCTAACAAAATACCACTAGAGATGTTAATTGCAAAGAAAAAAACATTGAATAAGTTCTGAATAGAAGGGTTGTATTTAAATCAGAGAATTTCTGAATACTAGTATATGATCTGTGTTATATTGGCACATTGGGATCAGATATTAAAGTACTGACTATGCTATAGTGTTGGTCTGTGATATAATAGATGGATATTACTGTGGTTGGTGTTGTTGGTGTTTTAACTGAATAGTCTGTAAGGTATGTATGTTCTTGATTGTTGGATAGAATTTCATATCATATAAATAGTTTAATGTCTGATCTAAGGTAATGGAAATGTTAGTTGTGAAAGATCAAATAAATGTTGATACTGTTAAGAAGGAAGATATTAAAATTATTTCTAAATGTTTCTCTATATCTTTTATAAATATTGCTTACACATGGAGAGATATATGTATGAGCACTTTCTGTATATAATTATGTTCTGGGCATATGCTTTGGGTTTTCATTGTGTTAATGTAAAATAAAAGCATATGTCTTATTTGGTAATCTGTTGTTATCTCTCATACAGCATAATATTGCTTCAATATTGAGTTAACAGCGACTATCAATGTTTAGCTGCTGTTAAGCAGAAGCGTATTGACTGTTTTGTCATGAAAGTCAGTTAATATATAATTAGCATTAAAATTTTGCTTAAAACAATGTCATTTCTAAATATTGATATATGAGAAACAAGTTCAGTAACATTAAGTTGAATAATTGTTGTAAATAGTATGTAACATATGCAAATGATTCAGCATGTATGTGAACATCGCAAATATAGTAATCATTGCATGATTTACTGCACACTTTTTCCTTTCTAAGTGAACAAAGTAAGCTTTTGAACAACACTGTAGACTCCATTTTGCAGCTCATTTTTAGTTGTTTGCTTGCGAACAACTAAGGTTATAAGCAAGTTTTGCAAGCCAGATTTCCTAATGATCGAAAACCTGGTTCCCTCCTGCATCTGCGCTAAAGAAAGTGTTCGTGGCACGGTTTCAGTTCTTGAACTACAATCATTTACAAATTGACACATAATATGAATAGCATGTTAAATGGAATAATTTTGAACTGATTGTATATAGAAAAATTCAAACAACTTTTTTTTAACTATATATACGTGTTGCGGAAGAGTATGTTTTATGAATGATTAAAATGGTCCACTATGTGCTACATCAGTTACATAGTATTTTTGCGTATCTAAGGTCATTCAAAATCTGAGGCTATAAATAGAATAGGGAAAATAAAACTACTGCGCAGCACGGAAGAGTATTCTTTACATAACATGTTTGCGTCATGAAAATAGTCCACTGCGTGTTACGTTAAAATCGCATAACACAGCTCCCCTTTAATGTCACGGGTCATAATATTTTCCATGGTTTCAAAACGTCTTAAAAGGGACATGTTGTTATTTTGTCTTAGTTATCTCTATAAAATCAATAGGATGCTAAACATTGCACACACATCTGACCTGTGCGTTAAGACACACGCTTTACATATTTGATTGGGTTGTGTATATTTCAAACTTGCGATTTAAAAAGCGATAACTAAATTTTAAAAATGAGTTGTGTCTATGTTTATGCAATAGGGAACAACTTCAGCGCCTTCAACGCTTTGATAATTATTTGTCTCAAATGTTTACAGTGTGACATGCAGGGGATGCAAATCCAGGGCATTTTCTCCACTATTTTGGGAATATGACCTACCTTATACGTGTGAAATTGGGAATTTTCTTAAATAAATTCACCTTTTTAGGGGAAAAACTGAAAATTGATAAGTTTATCAATCTTGGGAATAATTGATTAAACATCATAACATAAAATTGTAATGTAGACAAAAACAAATGAGTTAAATGTATATAACACCTACAACTGTTGTTTTTTTTTACACTTTCCAAACATTCAAAAGTAAAACCATCAATTTGGAATTTGGGCATTGGATTTGGGGAAAAAATAACTATTTTGGAAGGGGAATATGACCTTATAAAGGCTAAACAACTACCTCCAAACAATGACAAATCTCACACTGCACACAAAAAATCACTCACTGTAAATACAACAAACTCACTGCACAATACAGTCTTCACTCACTACATCACAGAAATATCAAGAATGCAATCTAAGAAGGTTTATTTGGTAAAATAACGTAAGCTTGGCAGTCAACAAATTCATTTAGCATTCTGAATGTGTTCTAGAAGTGCATGTCTGAACATATGGTTATTAATTGCCTGTTAATTGCAGATATTTTCTGGCTAATATTTTTCAAAATTATCATAAACTTGCTGGCATGATATCCCATGAAATGAAACTATTTCAACCATATTTTAGCAGATCAAAGATTTCTCCTGTTTAATTACTTGACCCAAAACGTAATTGTATACAAGCATGGTTAATAGAATTTCATAATTACAATTCCACACATTTTAACGCAGAATTAGATAATTTTTTCCACGCTGGTGAAAATGCACTGGATGGAATCAATACTTTTGGCCAAATTTCAAATGATTTGAAAACTCCTTGCAAAAATTTGTATCCAAGTCATAAAGACCACTTCATATTAATTACCAAAGTGCAGAGTCATCAAACACAATAAGTTTAAGCAGTAAACTTTCACTTCAAAATGTCTATATTTCATTGCATATCAACATTTATTACAACTGTTTATATGATCTGTCACTATTTTAAGCATTCAAAACTTAATTATGATTTGCACAATAAAATTAAGTATGTAGCAATGTTCTGCACAAAAATAAGCAAATGGCAAGTTATGAAGAAAGAGTTCTGATTCTTGTACCCTGCACTTCCTCTCAATGTAACTGTTCATGATTAAAATGTGGAATTGTATTTTAATCCCTTGCATGCTTATGAATTTATGCTAGGTATCTGATTTGTTTATAAAGGGCCATAACTCTGTAAATACTTAACACAGAGTTATACAGGGAGTTATGGGCTTTGTTCTTGGCCTTTCTCTTTGCAGCATTCCCCTCCACAAAAGAAACAGACTATCCAAAAATTAAGCAAAGGGCAATAACTCCAAAAAAACTGATTATAGGATTGCACTGTGTATGCCAAAATGGCAAGAAAAACTAATAAATATATAATATATAATAAGTTTCAAAGAAATGAAGACAAATTACAAAATTTCTTATTATCTTGGTATACTATTATCTTATAGCCCTGCAATAAATCATACAAAAAGTTATAGATGTCTGGCATACCAACCACCACGAACTAATTACATAACTAGTCCACGCATGGCTCACAGAAGGGATACAAAGAACAGAAAAAACAACACAAAATCTAAAATCCTTAACAGCAATTTTTTTTCACAAGTAATGTAAATTTTCAAATATTGCAATAGAAAATGTAATGGATGGCTACAATTATTAAAATTGCAAGAACCAAAGATTTTCCGCAAACAAAATGTTCCCTGTGCCAGAAAACCTCTTTCAATCAGCATTTGGGCATCTGTGCATCTGAATTTATTTTAATAACAATAAGAGCACTTATTGGCGAATTGATGTATAATCAAATCCCTATTTTTTAATGATATATACATGAGTAACCACCATTTGTTGCCTAAGGAAACAATAGAAATCTAATAAGTATTTCCAAAAGCAAGTTGTATTCTTAATAAATATTAGTTAAATCATGTTCAGACTATTAAGAACTTACAGAAAGTATTGATGCAGGGTACTTGCCGTGAATTTTCAGTTTTCATGCAAAATAGAAAATCATGATTTTCGAAATTAAGGAAATATTCCATCTAAACTCGTTGTTAAAGGTATGATGCTTCAAGGAGATGTGAGGCTCTAAATCTGAAGTAGTGCTGTTTTGGAGGGACTTTGTTGGGAAGGTTTGTGAGGTCAGCTTTATTGGAGGGACTTTGTTGGGAAGGTTTGTGAGGTCAGCTTTATTGGAGGGACTTTGTTGAGAAGGTTTGTGAGGTCAGCTTTATTGGAGGGACTTTGTTGGGAAGGTTTGTGAGGTCAGCTTTATTGGAGGGCTTTGTTGGGAAGGTTTGTGAGGTCAGCTTTATTGGAGGACTTTGTTGGGAAGGTTTGTGAGGTCAGCTTTATTGGAGGGACTTTGTTGGGAAGGTTTGTGAGGTCAGCTTTATTGGAGGGACTTTGTTGGGAAGGTTTGTGAGGTCAGCTTTATTGGAGGGACTTTGTTGGGAAGGTTTGTGAGGTCAGCTTTATTGGAGGGACTTTGTTGGGAAGGTTTGTGAGGTCAGCTTTATTGGAGGGACTTTGTTGGGAAGGTTTGTGAGGTCAGCTTTATTGGAGGGACTTTGTTGGGAAGGTTTGTGAGGTCAGCTTTATTGGAGGGACTTTGTTGGGAAGGTTTGTGAGGTCAGCTTTATTGGAGGGACTTTGTTGGGAAGGTTTGTGAGGTCAGCTTTATTGGAGGGACTTTGTTGGGAAGGTTTGTGAGGTCAGCTTTATTGGAGGGACTTTGTTGGGAAGGTTTGTGAGGTCAGCTTTATTGGAGGGACTTTGTTGGGAAGGTTTGTGAGGTCAGCTTTATTGGAGGGACTTTGTTGGGAAGGTTTGTGAGGTCAGCTTTATTGGAGGGACTTTGTTGGGAAGGTTTGTGAGGTCAGCTTTATTGGAGGGACTTTGTTGGGAAGGTTTGTGAGGTCAGCTTTATTGGAGGGACTTTGTTGGGAAGGTTTGTGAGGTCAGCTTTATTGGAGGGACTTTGTTGGGAAGGTTTGTGAGGTCAGCTTTATTGGAGGGACTTTGTTGGGAAGGTTTGTGAGGTCAGCTTTATTGGAGGGACTTTGTTGGGAAGGTTTGTGAGGTCAGCTTTATTGGAGGGACTTTGTTGGGAAGGTTTGTGAGGTCAGCTTTATTGGAGGGACTTTGTTGGGAAGGTTTGTGAGGTCAGCTTTATTGGAGGGACTTTGTTGGGAAGGTTTGTGAGGTCAGCTTTATTGGAGGGACTTTGTTGGGAAGGTTTGTGAGGTCAGCTTTATTGGAGGGACTTTGTTGGGAAGGTTTGNTACATTTGTTATTCAGATAACCATATTGGCATTTGTGTAACTGTTTACATTTGTTATTCAGATAACCATATTGGCATTTGTGTAACTGTATACATTTGTTATTCAGATAACCATATTGGCATTTGTGTAACTGTATACATTTGTTATTCAGATAACCATATTGGCATTTGTGTAACTGTATACATTTGTTATTCAGATAACCATATTGGCATTTGTGTAACTGTATACATTTGTTATTCAGATAACCATATTGGCATTTGTGTAACTGTATACATTTGTTATTCAGATAACCATATTGGCATTTGTGTAACTGTATACATTTGTTATTCAGATAACCATATTGGCATTTGTGTAACTGTATACATTTGTTATTCAGATAACCATATTGGCATTTGTGTAACTGTATACATTTGTTATTCAGATAACCATATTGGCATTTGTGTAACTGTATACATTTGTTATTCAGATAACCATATTGGCATTTGTGTAACTGTATACATTTGTTATTCAGATAACCATATTGGCATTTGTGTAACTGTATACATTTGTTAAAGTTGGTATATACTTTGTAAATATCAGAATATCATTTGCTATAATTTGAAGTTTAATATAATTGCACATTAAATGTTTCATTATACATGTATATACCCCACTAGAGAAGCAATTAACAAATTGTTTATCAAATGTTGTTACCTTGGGTGGAATAACTTTATGGCTTGAATGAACATGCTTCAAATGTTCTCAGCAGCAGGAATTGCTGGTTTATTCCTGAGATTGCCCATTGATTTCTTTGTTGAAAGTAAGTATTACTTGGTAATTTGTATTTTATTTTACATTCAAAGAGTGTTCTTTTTAATGCATCATTATTTTTGGAGTGGATAATCATGTCATTTAAATATAATATTTTTCATCAATGTAATGATATATAGCGATATAAATAGTTTTCAAATATATCTATTTGATTACAAATTAATCCCAGTAGTAAAAAAAGAAGCTCAAAGTCCCTAGGTCGATCACCTGAAACCAGAATGAACATAACTGTTCTTAGCAGCTTTTGTGATGTTTTCAGAACTATTTTGGAACTAAGCTTATTACTTATTAAAGTAGTGATGCAAGAGGTAAACCGGTTAACCTACCAAAACGACCAGCCGGTTACATTTTGCGGAAAAGGTTAACCTGATAAAAAAAAATGGAAAATTTGATGGAATAATTCGTGTGATTTTACGTTTTGCGGGCGACATACTGCCAACTTACGCTGGCGACTAGTTAGAGCAACATGCCGCACCAACGACGGTAATAAATAACATGTCAACAAAGTAATAATTAAATAAATCAGTACCTTTGTGGTTACAAACAGGAGGTCCGTTTTGATAATTGGCACTTTTGTTTTGTTTAACTCATGATAATTTAACTAGCAAACTGCGGGGAGTGGGGCCGTGACGTAATTGACACATTTATCTAACTCGCGATAAAATTCAGTTGAGACAATCAACGACTAAGTTTGATGTTTGATTAACCAATATCCAACACTGATTGCTCGCAAAAACAAAGTGTTTATAAGTAATAATTTTATCAAGATTAGTATTCGTTGTTAAAATCTTTTTGAGTTAACGTCGTTTTTGTTTTATCAGAACTTAATATTATAATAAGTAATTTACGTCATCAACAATGCCCCCACTACCGTCTGAGGCAAGTTTTTTTTTTAGATTTTTTTTTTATGGCAAGAGATTTGTAATGTGTGGCAACATATTTGTAATGTGTGGCAACATATTTGTAATGTGTGGCAACATATTTGTAATATGTGGCAACATATTTGTATTGTGAAGCAAGAGATTTGTATTATGTGGCAAGAGATTTGTATTGTGTAGCAACATATTTGTATTGTATGGCAACATATTTGTTATGTGTGGGAACATATTTGTGTTGTGTGGCAAGAGATTTGTATTGTGTGGCAAGAGATTTGTATTGNCACAGTCGGACATGTATTACAAATATGAAATAGAAAATGAAATGCTATCACATAAGCAAGTGAGAACTACTTTTTTTGGAAAGAAGTAGAAACGGCAAATGATTACTTTATACTTGCAAGAGTAAATACTATTGAGTATATGCTTACTTGTTCAAAGTCCAACATGATTGTTTTTTTTTTAAATAACATCTACATTTGCTTCCGATTTATATAAGTGCGTATGTGTCGTTTCTTTCCCAAATAGATAAGAATGATGAACAGTAACAGCGTTNTGTGTGGCAAGAGATTTGTATTGTGTGGCAAGAGATTTGTTTTGTAGGCAACATATTTGTATGGTATAGAAACATGTTTGTATTGTATGGCAACATATTTGTAATGTATGGCAAAAGGTTTGTATTGTATGTTAAGAGATTGGTATTTTGTGGACAGAGATTTGTGTTGTGTGGCAACATATTTGAATTGTATGCCAAAATATTTGTAATGTGTGGCAACATTTTTGTATTGTGTGGCAAGAGATTTGTATTGTGTGGTAAGAGATTTGTTTTGTTTGGCAACATATTTGTAATGTGTGGCAACATATTTGTATTGTGTGGCGAGGGATTTATATTGAGTGGCAAGAGATTTGTATTGTGTGGCAAGAGAGTTGTATTGTGTGGCAAGAGATTTGTATTGTGTGGCAAGATATTTGTATTGTGTGGCAAGAGATTTGTATTGTGTGACAAGAGATTTGTATTGTGTGGCAAGAGATTTGTATTGTGTGGCAACATATTTGTAATGTGTGGCAACATATTGGTATTGTGTGGCAAGAGATTTGTAGTGTGTTGCAAGAGATTTGTATTGTGCGGCAAGACATTTGTATTGTGAAGCAACATATTTGTATTGTATGCTAAAAAATATTTTAAATGTGTGGCAACATATTTGTATTGTGCGGCAAGAGATTTGTATTGTGTGGAAAGAGATTTGTATTGTGTGGCAACCTATTTGTATTGTGTGGCGATAGATTTGTATTGTGTGGCGAGTGATTTGGGTCATATGACAACATATTTGTATTGTGTGGCGAGAGATTTGTATTGTGTGGCAAGTGATTTGTGTTGTATGGCAACATATTTGTAATTTTAGGCAAAAGGTTTGTATTGTGTGTTCAGAGATTTGTATTGTGAAGCAAGAAATTTGTTTTGTGTTGGAAGATATTTGTATTGTTTGACACGAGATTTGTAGTGTGCAGCAAGAGAATTGTATTGTGAAGAAAGGGATTTGTTTTGTGTGGCAAGAGATTTGTATTGTGTGACAAGAGATCTGTATTTTGCTGCAATATGTTTTATTGTGTGGCAAGAGATTTGTATTGTGTGGTAAGAGATTTGTATTGTGCTGCAAGATATTGTATTGTGTGGCAAGAGATTTGTTTTGTGTGACAAGAGATTTGTATTGTGCTGCAAGATATTGTATTGTGTGGCAAGAGATTTGTATTGTGTGGCAAGAGATTTGTATTGTGTTGCAAGAGATTTGTATTGGATTGCAACATATTTGTATTGTTCAGCAAGAGATTTGTATTGTGCAGCAAGATATTTTGTGTTTCAATATATTTGTATTGTGTGGCAAGATATCTGTTTTGTTTGGCAAGAGATTTGTATTGTGTGGCAACATATTTAAATTGTGTGGAAAGAAATGTGTATTGTGTGGCAAGATATTTTTATTGTTCAGCAGGATATTTGTATTGTGTGGCATGATATTTGTATGGTTTGTCAAGAGATTAGTATTGTTTGTCAAACGATTTGTTTTGTGTGGCAAGAGATTTGTCTTGTGTTGCAAGATATTTTTCTATAATGTATCAAGATAATTGTATTGTGTGGCAAGAGATTGTATTGTGTAGCAAGAGATTTGTATTGTGTGGCAAGGGATTTGTATTGTGTGGCAAGAGATTTGTATTGTGTGGCAAGAAATGTGTATTTTGTGGCAAGAGATTTGTATTGTGAGGCAAGATATTTGTATTGTGTGGCAATATATTTGTTTTGTATGACAAGAGATTTGTAATGTTTGCAAGAGATTTGTTATTGTGTGGCAATATGATTGTATTGTGTGGAAAGTGATATGTATTGTGTGGCAAGATATTTGTATTGTGTGGCAAGATATTTGTATTGTGTAGCAAGATAGTTGTAGTGTGTGGCAAGATATTGTGTTGTGTTGCAAGATATTTGTATTGTGTTGCAAGATATTTGTTTTGTGTTGCAAGATATTTCTATTGTGTAGCAAGATTATTATATGTGTGGCAAGATATTATATTGTGATGCAAAATATTTGTACTGCGTGACAAGAGATTTTTATTGTGTGGCAAGATATTTGTATTGTGCAGAAAGAGAATTGTATTGTGAAGCAAGAGCTTTATAGTGTGTGAAGAGATTTATATTATGTGGCGAGAAATTTGTATTGTGTGCCAAGAGATTTTTATTGTGTGGCAAGAGATTTATATTGTGTGGCAAGAGATTTGTATTGTGTGGCAAGATATTTGTATTGTAAAGCAACATATTTGTATTGTGTAGCAAGACATTTGTATTGTGTGGCAAGAGATTTGTTTTGTGTGGCAAGAGATTTATATTGTGTGGCAAGATATTTGTATTGTGTAGCAACATATTTGTATTGTGTAGCAAGAGATTTATATTAAGTGGCAAGAAATTTGTATTGTGAGGCAAGATATTTGTATTATAAGGCAAGAGATTTGTATTGTGTTGCAAGAGAGTTGAATTGTGTGGCAAGATATTGTATTGTGTGGCAAGATATTTGTATTGTACAACAAAAGATTTGTATGGTGTGGCAAGAGATTTGTATTATGTGAAATAGATTTGTATTGCTAGGCAAGATATTGGATTTGTGTGACAAGATATTTGTTTTGTGTGGCAAGGGATTTGTATTGTGTGACAAGAGATTTGTATTGTGTGGCAAGAGATTTGTATTGTGCAGCAAGAGTTTTGTAAAAATTTAAATGGTTCACCATATTTTTATTTTGCTCTTGATTCTTATTATTATGAATTTTAAATACAAGGGGTATATTCTGTGCTACTTGGCTGTTCAAGAATGTTAAGTTATCCTTGGTGTAGGTAAAGTATTTATGGTGTTCAAGTTAGCTGTTGCAGTGATCCATTAACGACTTTCACCTCTGACAGTCAGGTAATTTTAATGGCGCCCCATTTCTATGAAAAAATCTTTGAGTCTAATCCCCATTGTTATAGGTGGCTTATATAAATAGTTTAATTGCTTCTGTCATCTCCAGGCAGGTATGATGAAATCTTTAGGTCTCAACAGCAATGTTGTTCCAGAGTTTCATTGCAACTTTCACTAGCAGGAATGTACATTACCGATCTACTTCACAACACTAATGGTGTCATAACTTAATTGTTGAATTCTTAAAATATTGTTTCAGGGATTTTAATGTTTTCAAGCTCATTAGAGCACCTCTTTTATTTCTTACCTGCCCGCCATGTATTTTAACTACTTTGGCTGTCAATCTTAATTTTTAAATCGCCTATGAAAGTGTGTTAAAGTCTTGTGCTTATTATGTCACACGATGCTGATATATTTGCTTTTAATATTCTTTTTGTTCTATGCCTAATTGTTTGAGCGTGCAGTATTTTCTTCAAAATATCTCTTCATGTATGACAAAACCACAAATTACAGGAATGTAGGCTTGAATGGTTCCAATGTAACACCTGGGTCCTTGGAGCTATTCCTATATCTATCTTCTTCACACTGGTATTTAATGGCACAATGTGTATCATTCAGTAGTAATTGTAGTTGACAAAATGTGCAGCACAGAGCATACCAGTCCTTGGATCTAGATCTCTCTTGCTGTCCACATTCTTGCGTGATCCTCCAAGGTATTGT
>VMBQ01001759.1:0-27599 GCA_007657795.1 Dreissena rostriformis
GGTGAAGATGAGACGATCACGGAATAAATAAGACCCTGACAATTATAATGGTTCGCTGAATATTAGATTGTACAGACCAGATACGTTTTATGCATTTGATTTACGACATGAATGTAACGTACTCATCCGATTCAATACAGAACAAGTATGTTTCATGTCTATTGGACGGCGTATTGTGTGATCAGTAAATATTCGTACACTCCCTATAGCTCCTTCTACCTTTTAATATAAATTGATTATATGATATCAATGATAATCTGACCACAAATGTGAACTCTTCAACGTTATGGATAATGGCATTTACTATTTACTGACAGCATGATCACAGAACGACCGTGATACATTGACTTGGGTGGACCAAACTATTTTTTCTACAAGTAAGACTGCTAACAAAACCTGTATCTGTTAAAATATTTCGATGTCAGGCACACGTGATATTGTACTGTACATACGTAATCGGAATTGGGCAACTGATCTCTTGTGGCGATGACGACATTGTTTAGTCTTAAAAAGGTATTCGCGTTGAATAACTTTCGAACGAACGTGTCAGTATTGGTGATTTGATACCGTGTGTTTTTGACGTCTACATACGTTGGGGATGTATTTAAAAATTGGTATTAACGGAGATATTGTTAAATGAATTTACAAAAATGTTATGGTCGTTAATTAGTCATGCTATTTTATNCATTAAACAGGACAATGCATAATCTTGCGTAATATCCCAGGTTCGACGTAAGGCGCTTGTAACAGGCGTTATATTGGTCATTTATTACTTGAAAACATAATTGACAGCCGGGGAAAATGCGATCGCAATATTTGCGTATTAGCTTTTTGTCGGGAAACTCATATACTTTTAAGAATGATCAAAGTTGGGGATGATTGATCGAAAATCAATAGGAGCAGTACTGACTTTTAATCTTATAATATATAAAACCTTGTAATCGTGATTTCTATTTCTTGAATCCGAGCAAACGTTGGGCAATTACTCTTAATTTTAACTTTTACATAATTTTATAGATCCATTATCTTATTCGTTTCATGTGCGTTTTAGCGAGGTAAAAATAAGCATTTCTGTGATTTCACTATTATATTTTCTAAAATTTATATTAAACGCCGTGATTTAATATGAATAGGTTGGTAAATACGCTTAAACCTAGTGATGGCCGCGGCTTAAAGGCTGTTACGGCGAACAATCATATTCGCACAAGACGCAAAATGAGCCACACAACGGTTTCCTTGCGTATGGAGCTCATGAACCCATATACAGTTAACTATATCGTTCCGCCTTACCGTGTATTTCTCAGTTGACTCGTGTCAAAGTCATATCTGATGAACACATATATGGATTGATTCCAGCAAAGTCTTGTTCATACGGCAGCAATCTGCCATTGCTGATTTAAACGAGAGACGCTGTAATGCTAAATTGACGGCATGGTATGTCTGGACAAATCCAATCTCATCGGCTTGTACACGGCTTTTGCTCGTTCCCTCTCGCAGTATCGTCAGGAAATACTTGGCCGCCGTGGTGTTTATCTCATTTTCCGTTTGGAAAACATTATCCACTTTTATTTTCAGATTGGTAATTAAACCAGGCTGTAAGATCTGTTGAATGGATATAATCAGGTGGGTCGTGATCCTTTGATTCTGTGTCCACAGTGGTTGTGGATCGTTAATTGTTCTTTCATGGATTTATATTCATCTTAGCACGTGGTTATACTAGATAGTTTAATTGTGCGGTTCTAATGTGAATTTAATTCTGGTAACTAAGCGTGAATAGCGTATTTTTGTGTTTTCCTGAGTCCATGATTTTGATATATAAGGTAGAATATAATTGCAATTAAAGTTAATTGGAAATATGAATATAAATTGTTTCCGTAAACGTAGCGCAGTATGAAACATATTGAATAGTGAATATATCTGTGCAAACAGTGTGACATTATATGGAAATATATGAAAAAATACCCGTCCGTGTAATGCCATCAAAATGGATCCTTTTTGGATGCACTGGTATAAACTGTGTCTTTTATTTGCCTGGTTTATTAACGGAGTGCTGCCGCTTGTGATTGTGAAACAACTTGGTCCCACCACAGTGTCGACTAAGAACGGTGACCTCCGTGGAGCCCTTGTTGAATTCCCTGCGAAGGCTCGTGTCGGACTGCAGCCGGTCGAGGCATACTCGGGCCTGCAGTACGCCAGCCTCCAAAAGGGCCGCCTCAGGTTCACATCGGCGTCGAGCCCCAACATACGCTGGTCTGGCGTGAATGCCGTCTGGGATCAGAAACACGTTTGCAGATCCTAAAGAAGAAGTAGCTCTTACGGAACCTGGCCCAGGGAACCGTGGAATGGATGATTAGGACTGGGAGTTTTTCAAGACATCAAACGGAAGATTGTTTGAGCCTTAACACGTATGTTCCAAAAAGAGTTGAGAACATAGGCGAATTGTCGTTATAAATAATACAATACTTCAAAATATTCGCTTCTTATCTTTTTGACATCGGACAAAATAACACCTACACACGTTTGCTTCTTTGAAATTGCACAAGTGTAAAAATTCAGAATTATTAACGTAAGTATTTAGAAGAAAATATCCGTGTACGATAATTATACATGATATGTGTTTATGAAACAAACTCGGCTTGTTAAGATTGGAAATATAAGTTATTTATTTAAATTTAAAAGACGAATACATATATTGTATAACACATACAATGTATTAGTTAAGCTTTACAAACCATAAATGACGACTTTACAATTATAAATTATCAGATGCTATATAAGCATATATAATTGCAAAATCCGGATTTGGGACTTCAGAAAAACTATCCAATTAAGCTGTGTTACAAACTCCTAGCATCGGTTGATTGCCTTGCAATTTGATCACATATCGACTGCAGCAGTGTAGGTATTGATTTTGTCAGACAGTTTGTCAATCTGATTGAGACCTTATATTGCTTTGTGACGCAGTTACATGCCAATTCAGACGGCATGAAATATTGCAACGCGGTATATAAATGAATGCATATAGATAAGTCGAAATGCATTGTGCCTTCTTTTTTACATATACGTTTTTTTCGCTGTAAGGTCGCAATACTTAATTCAAAGTAATACTCGCATAGCCTCTTAAGAGTAGTAAACGGTTCCAATGGTTATTAAAACATTGGCCTAGGGTTTGTTAGATAGAGACACAGGGGACATGTCTAATTATCGTGTATGGTAAATCACCAACGATAATGAAATATTACCGATTATGGGCATTGCCGGTATTCCATAGAATTGTTTGTTAAATATGCAGCTAACTGCATTTAGTTGTGAAGATCATTTATTCAACTGAATTGCTTTCAAACGAATCCGGTGTAGATGTAAATGAATAAAATATTTTCAAAGTAATGTCGGATCGGCGTACCCTGTTTGCATTCACTCACAAAAAAATTCATTTTTCTGAAGTATATCAACTTTAATATGGTATATATGATATATAATGTAGCTACTTCAGTGTGCGTAATAAATTGAAAAATCATACGCAATGGTATTAAAAAGGTAGCGTGATGTGTATTTTCTATGGGGTCGGACTTTCAATACAGGTCAATGTTCAGAACAGTAAATAATTGTATGAACGTCATACAAACATAGCATACGTACTAGTAAATCGTATTAATTGTAGCAAGTACTCGTTCCAATGTTTTAAACAGAAGAGTGGTGATGATGTTTATTAAATTAATAAAAGGTTTCACGGGAAAGTATTGATTTACTTTACAAATTGCCGTTGGGTCGTTTTTTAAACATATTGCCATATTTGTAAATTCACTTGGCTGTTCCTATTTTATTGCCCATTAATACGATACACTCAAATAAGCATTCTCAGGGATATGCTTTATATTCAATCGGTGAAATGCAGTGCGTGTTAAATGCTGTATTATAATAGTGTAAACCTAATATGCAATTTGTCAATTTAGAGACGCAACTACTATAGTGAACACTAAACTTACGCGTTTTTAGAGCGCACGTTCGTTGTGATGTAATATACGCTTGATATGGGATAATACAAAAACCTGACAAACTGCCTTACCTCAAAAATGTATTCAAGCGTAGTTGATTCGATGTTTTAGTTGAATACGTTTTTTTGAATTGTGGTGTACATTTATGGCTTGTAAATATAGTTTCTGTCTTATCACAGTTCGTGAGCATTTAACCATGCGTAATCACGTGGCATTGCACATATGAGTGTACATGTATGTAGTGCAATATGTATTGTGACGTATTCGATTCAATCGAGATGGTGAATCGTTTACGCCAAATATCGATCTGTAGGATTTACGTATATGTATATTTGATATAATTTGTATGCAAGAGCCTTGTTTTTGACCACAATATATTTTCCGGACTGGTTGCGCGTTTAGCAAAGTTATAGGAATTATTCCTTCCGTGTACTTTCAGCTTCATCATTCTGCTTTAATTGCACATTAATAGTTGTTTATGCTTTTACTATTAAGTACGTACATGCTAGCAAATGCTCTCAAAGCATTGAGGTAATGTGGGCTCAGTTTGACTTTACTTGAAGCAGCACTTCTTGCTGGTGTTAGTAATATACTAACAACGCATAAATACTGGCATTGAGCAGCTTTTGGTTCAGACTATTCGTAATGTGTTGTGTCCATAACTTAAACCTCACTATTCGAAGCATAACTGCAACATAGTCATGCAACAGGGCAAATATTGAACAAATGCACAGCATTATAAAGCACTTAGTCCCTTGTTCTAGTATTGGTCTGCGTGTCAAGATTCTGACATCTGGAATCGTGATAACATGTTGGAACATTTAAGTTGCCAATAGTTAATCTGAGTGTTTTAGTTCAATGATGGAGCTGTCGGGGACAAATCATATTATAATACATGCAGTGGTTTGTCAAAAGAACCAAATGCTATTATACATAAATCGAATGCGTTCTTACCCTGAATTTGAAGCGTTGTAGTTATGAGGAATGATGATACCTATTGTTGATGACGGAATGTTCATAGACAACCTGCATCATGTTTATATCTATTTGTACGTATTGTGCTTTGTATGGTGCGCGTTCGTGATCAATAACACCTTTCTAGTTTGTGATTTTCTTCCAACGAATTTCAGAACAATTAAACGGCATCGATGTGACGACATCTTTACAACACACTAACCATCGCCATTAAACGATAGGGCACCATACAAGCACGTATTTAACTTCCGTCCAACACTGTGTCGCTTTCACCATAAATCCTAGAAGATATGGTAAAGATGAGACGATCACGGAATAAATAAAGACGACGACATTAAGATCGGTTCGCTGCATAGAAGAATGTACGGACCAGACAAGTTTTATGCATTTGATTTACAACATGAATCTAACATTGACCAGTAATTATAATGTCTCTTGAAAGTCATTTGGTGTCATCCGTTAATGTTCCTAGCATTGCAATAGCTCCTTCTACCTTTCAATGTATTTTAATTAAAGTGTTATCAAATATAATATAGTTAAACATGTATTAGCCTACAACTATGAATATCGCTTTTATTATAAACAATATGATAATGAACGTATTTTCATAGTTGTACATACACTTATTTTAAAATTTTGACCCAACACATGTACATATGGCTCTTTTGAATGTTAATTTGCTCACACACTATCTATATGATTATCAAAAAGTATTTAAAAACGCAAAATGAACATAATGTTTTCTGAATATGTATGACCATTTGTACAATGGCGTTTGTTCTGCTTCATGAATATTAATGAATTATAGTCACTTAAGCAAATAAATTGTCGAACCACACGTCGCCTTCAAATACTTCTACTGCCATAAAATGAGAATGAAATATTAACTTGGATGTACTTATTTTGAGGTCGAGCACACGTGATATTGTACTGGAATTTGAAAACTGATATATTAAGCAATGACGACAGTTTTATGTCTTAAAACGATATTCGCGAGCATAAACTTTCGAACTAACGTGGCATAATTGGTGATTTGATACCATGTGTTTCCGACGTCTGAATAAGTGTGTAATGGATAATAAATTGGTATTGACGGAGCTTTATATTACTATATACAAATGATCTAGCCATGCGTACGTTATACAATAGGTACGTATACTTTATTGATATTTGATATCATATATTTTTGTCGTCTGAACAGTAAAATGCCGTATATAATGTTGTGTAAACAGAGTACTTAATAAATACGGAATAATACGCTAGTCAATTTTTCCAAGAGTTTGTATCAGTCGAGTGGCTTGTGTGATGACGTATCACACGAGAGGCGGAGCCTCGAGTGTGATACGAAATAGCGCAAGCAACGAGACTGATACACACACTTGGAACAATTGACTAGCGTAATATTCATTTTATTATATACAACAACTAACGAAAACAGTTATCAACTGCATTTTTTTTTGCTTTAACAAAACTGACAAAACAATGACGAAAATGTGACGTCATTGAATGTAACGTCATTAAAATGTGACGTCATTAAATGGGTCGAAGCAAGTAGTCCGGCTAGTATGGTTATACGGAATCGGAAAACAGCGAGTAGCATAATACGGATTTATTTCAACGATTGATACAACCTGTATGTTGTTTAAAGCTTTAAACAGGTATACAATAAACAAGTTTTATTTGTTGTTCTTTTTTTCATTCGATTCATTAAACAGGACAATACATATGTGTGTGTAACTTCCGAAGTTCGCCGAAAGGCGCTTCCAACAAGCGTTACATTGGACGGAACTGACAGCCATCGTCGTTAATAACTGGAGAACATAATTGACAGCGGGAGAACATTCGATTGCTATGTTTGCTCCTTTAGGTTTCGGTCGTCCATCTAATATACTTTTAAGAATAATCAAAGTTGGGGATGATTTACCGAAACTCAATAGCAACTGTACAGACTTTTGTTCTATGAATATTGACTGCCTAGTCCGAGATTAATAACACACGTATGCAAGGACTTTGTCTGCCATGAAATACAGCGGGTTGCGATGATCGGCGAAATACGCTGTTCATTCATTTCGTAAGCCATACTCATATAACACAAACAAACTATCGTAGAACTCCTGTTCCATAGACACAGGGCGTTCACATGTTGAGGCCGATGCACACAACCTGTACATATTATCTGTATGACACAGCGCAACATATTTCAAACTTAGACAATATATACTGAATATTACGCTAGTCAATTGTTCCAAGATTTTGTATCAGTCGAGTGGCTTGTGTGATGACGTATCACACGAAAGGCGGAGCCTCGAGCGTGATACGAAATAGCGGAAGCCACGAGACTAATACAAACACTTGGAACAATTGACTAGCGTAATATTCCTGTTATTATATACAACAACTAACGAAAACAGTTATCAATTGTATTTTTTTGCTTTAACAAAACTGACAAAACAATGTCTAAAATGTGACGTCATTAAATGTGACGTCTATAAATGGGTCGAAGAAAGTAGTTCGGCTAGTATGGTTATACGGAATCGGAAAACAGCGAGTAGCATAATACGGGATTTATTTCAACGATTGATACAACATGCATTTGGTTAAAAGCATGACACAGGTATATAATAAACAATGTTACTTAATAATACATATTTGGATGGTGTTGTAGACAATATAGAATATAACTACATTTGAATAGTTGCCTGACATTTACTCCCTGTATTCTGTTATTACACGTTTAAAAATGATATGTCGGGTCATTTCATGCTGAAAGTGTTGTATATTCTTTTTTTCGCACAGATCATATTTCAAATACTTTTTAAGAACATGGTCTAATTTGTCATTTGAATAATAGTGAGGGGTAAAATGTGTATGCGCAGTGACTATAGTTTGTTTTAATTTAATTTTATATTCAATGCAGGTCGCAATACGCCATGTAACATGAACACGAAGATTAAGTTTAATTTATGGATAATATTGGTAGGGTATGATAAACTATTTGGTTAGAATTGTTGTTTTCAAAGATTGGTGTACGGAAAACGTCGGCTATCTAATCAGAAAATTTTATAATATATTTGCTTTATCGTAAGTGAACTTAAGAATAAACTATCAACACATATCATAATATCTATAGTCCCTTAAACAGTAACATTTGGTAAATATTTAGTTATGATCTAAAACTTTCAAATAGACACACCATGTCAATGATCACTAGTTAACTACATGTACTAAGTATCTGCGTACACAAATAAAATGGTGGATAACATTGCAGTCAGTAAGTTCACTTTATATGAGCCGTTTATAATGAGTGCAAAATAGTTCACCTAAAACTCATTAATGCATACCAAACGTGTTGCGCAAACATCCGGAAAAACTGCAAACTTTAATTGAATCAGCTGTTATGAGTTTGTAATCCGTTTACATTAAAATGTGTGCTTTGGCTGTCAAAATTACAAATAAACGGTAAACATAAGCAAGACGTTAACCAAAGAGATGCACATTATGTCGGGCATTTCAATCTCTTCAAACACCAGATGGGCATTGGTAAAACACCTGTGGCACCTGCTGTGTGTTAACCTGTTTATATGATCTGTAAATGTTGATGTGAACACATGTTATTGTGTGCTCCTTTTGTTTTACTGTTGATTTAAACAAATAGTTTTAATTACTGTCAATGAAGACCCGTTTATATTACAAATTGGATTTGTATGTTTTTAGACAATAGCTAAACACACTGTTTCCACATTTTATACTTCAGCTGAAAGGCTACATATCATACATTTTGTTTAATTCTTCATAATTATAAATGTGGGTATCGTAATGTTTTGATACTTTTAAAATACTGTTCGCCAACTGACAACTCACTATAGTTATGTTTGAGTCATTTTGGTGTACAGTTGTTGCTTTGCTCAGTTGTAAAAGATAATGAAATCAGTTATTAATATAATTTTATATCGATACTTATTACATTCAAATTATTGCAAGGCACTATAGTTAGTGCGTAAACAAAAATCAGATTTACACTGTGCCAGTAACTTGAACAAACACTTTGGAGACGTATGCTGTTTTCGACTTACACATGACTGGTGAGTTCATATTCTGAACACAATATGGAAGTACATTATACTATTTACAATTAAGTTATTTTAAATGAACCTATTTGAATTAAATATGAACTTTTATTGTGTAGCTTGTCTTTAATTAACACATTTATGTTTACGACATGGTCCTATGTGGCACTTAAACTAGAAAGTGTATGTTATAATATACTCTTTTTACAGATCGCAATACTATACTATACTATTATAACCTAGACATTGCGGTCTACATTTCTGGACTATTTACTTACAGTTTGTTAATGATGTATGGTGTACTATTTCATGAGTATGTTAGAGCATAATTGAACAACTTGTCGTGTTTGGGAATTAATTATATTATAACGATGATATCAACAGCACCTGGCATCAACAGGTTAATAAATACTTCGCTCTGAAACAATGCAATCTTTTCTAGACACTTAACCCCACGTGCACGTTTAAAGTCAGTGTGAATTACATGCTAACGGTCTTGTGCTTTAGTAGCGCAATATACACGATGACGTTAGTGTCTGCTATGCACATTCATTAGAAACTAATGTCTTGTCGAAAAAGAATAAAGTTAATGATATTATTTATGGCTTACACGGCGGGTGATTTTTTTGCATGCTTGCGCTTGAGAGTTTATTCCTATTTGATGTTTAAGGCATTACAAAGACAACAAATGGAACTGAAACATTTGGCTCAACGTATATGTAAAACATATTCAAACCGCATGGTGTGTTATTATCGTTGTTTAGTGTGAACACAGTGTGTGCAGTGTTCGCACATGCATATAATTACAGAAATAATTCAGACTATTTGTATAAATAACACGCATACAAATACAATTTGTTTAGTTTTATGCACTCCAATTATCTGGTCTGTCCATATACGGGTTAATAGTTGTATAAGTACCGTTATTCTTAAAAGAACAATGTATTAAACACCTGGATTCATACTGAAATATGTATTATATTTTGTTAACATACATTTACTAAAACATATTCATGAAGTTAACTATGCAACATTTTTTAAAAACTATTTCATAATAACTGGTTAAGATACATGAATGATGTATGCTCAATCCTTTCATTCATGAAATTAATGTTAACTTTTGAAATATGACTTCCTCCTTTGTACGTGTTAATATAAACATTCCGCACAACATGGAATTTATTACTCAATAAATCGTCATAAATATTACACCTTCAACACTCGACCCGTTTGAGCATCAAAGCAGCAAATGCTATGTAGATGATTTACGGTTAAGTTTAAATTTCATCCTGAACCATTGCCCATATAAACTTAGCAAATTGAGTCATACACATCATAAGGGAATACTCCTCAAGTTTGGCTTGAACAAATCTGAAAACTGAACAGAAAAATAAAAACATGATTTTATAGTCTAAATATTTTTTTTAGAATCTGTCAAAACTGTTTTTTTTTTGTTTGCTGTTTGTTTTACAGACCATGAACATTCTGACACTGTCGATGCATGTATGTCAAAAACAATCACGAGGGAATTTCCATTAGTTGGAATATGTGTTTCTCAAAAATATTAGTTACCTTTTAGAATGTAAGTGTGTAACCATCAACGTGCTTTCAAGCTATAAACGTAGGAACAAGCTTGTGTAAAAGAACAGGAAAAAAGCCAGTTATAGTTTATTCGAACCTGAAACTGTGACGATGCTCCTTCATTGTGTCATGACCATTGAAACCGTGATTGCAGTTTTCTTGAACCCGAGTAAACATGGAGCAATGACAATTACTTATAACATTTAAATTAGTCCATCAACCGTTTTGGACGAAATTATAATAAGAATTACTGAGGACTCTTTTCCACTACCTTTTATATAATTTATGAACATTAAAATAGAATCGATGCTTCGCTCTGATGTTAAAATATACGTTTATTCGCTTAATACGCAGTTGTTGAAACTAAGTCATACATTAAGAGGTAACTTTGACAGAAAGTACATTACGAGGGAAAATTGATTCGCACAAGGCGCAAAAAGACCTACAAAGTCAACTTACACAATATAATATGTTACTAAATAATTTATATTTGGATGTTGTTGTAGACAAGACAACGTGGAATATTACCACAGTTGAATATTTGCCTGACATTTACTTACTGTATTTTCTTCATATGAGACAGGCAAAAGCTGCGCTAAGGTGTTTACATTTCTCTTAGTACGCGTCTGGAAATGGTGTGTATGTTCATTGCACGCGGAAAGTTGTGAACGTTTGTTTGTTTTTTGTTCCAAAATCTTATTTGATAAACTTTATATTTGTGAATACTTCTATAGATCCATTGCTTTGTAAGTTTGATCTGCGTTTTTGGCGGAATAAGTGTGAGAGGTCCTGAAGATTCTTGCTCAGTCTAATTTGTAAAATATATGAGAATGACAAGGTTTAATATAATTGTATTGATACATATGTTAACACCGAATTGCGTCCAAGACATTTAGCCTCATAGTTTCAAATTTCTTGTACAGTATATGTGTATTAACTTTATTAATATAAGTGGGAAAATTAGTCATACATGAAGAAGTAACTTTGGATGAGCGGCTATTATGAGAAATAATCTGATTCATACAAGGCGCAAGGGGAGCCACAAAACGGTTTCCTCATGAATGGATTAAATGGACCCATAAACAGATAACCTATATCGTTCCGAATTACCGTTTATTTCACATTAGATTCGTGCCAACGTCATTTCGGATGTACACGTACATGGATTGATTCCAGCAAAGTCTTGTTCATACGGAAACAATCTGCCACCGGTGATTTAAACGGGAGACGCTGTAATTCTAAATTCACGGCATTGTGTGTCTCGACCAATACAATCCCATTAGCTTTTGTACACGGCTTTTACTCGTTCTCTCTCGCAGTATTACAGGAAAAACTTGGCCGCCGTGGTGTTTTCGGATTTATCTCATTTTCCGTTTGGAAAACATTATCCGCTTTCATTTGCAGACTGGTAATGAAATCAGGCATTTGTATCTATGGAGTGGATATATTCAGGTGCGTCGTGATCCTTTGATTTTGTGTTCACAGTGGTTGCGGATCGTTAATTGTTCTTTCATGGATTTATATTGATCTTAGCACGTGGTTGTACTATGTTTCATTGTTTTCGTTTAATGGGAATTTTATTCTGGTAACTAAGCGTGAATATTTATTCAGCTTTTTGTTTTCTTGATTTCATTATTTTGAGATATAAGGTGGAATACAATTGCAATAAAAAGTTATTGGAAATATAAATCGAAACTTGTTCCTTTGACGTAGCACACTATTTTAAACGATTGCATAGTAAATATATTTGTGGAAAATTTTGCGAAATATATGGAAATATATTCAGATAATACGCGCACTTGTAATGTCATCAGTATGGGTCCTTTTTGGATGCACTGGCAGATACTGTGCCTTTCATTGACCATGTTCATTCACGATCTGCTGCCAATTGTGATTGTGAAACAACTCGGTCCAACCACGGTGTCAACTAAGTACGGCGACCTCCGTGGAGCGCTTGTAGAATTCCCCGCGGACGCTCGCTTCGGACTGCACCCGGTCGGACTGCAGCCGGTCGAGGCCTACTTAGGCCTGCAGTACGCCAGCCTACAAAAGGGCCGCCTTCGGTTCACATCGGCGTCGAGCCCGAACGAACGCTGGTCTGGTGTGCATTCCGCCTGGGACCAAAAGCACGTGTGTCCACAACAGATCCTAAAGGAGAAGCAGCTCTTACGGAGCCTGCCGCAAGGCACGGTTGAATGGATGACTCGGACTGCGAGTTTTACGAGACATCAAACGGAAGATTGTTTGAGCCTTAACATGTATGTTCCGAAACGAGGTGAGCACTTATATAATATTGTCATACAAAATAATATGTCAGTGTAAGATATTCGGTTCTTACATTTCGACATCGGGACAAATAGCAGATACAAACGTTGGTGCTTCTTTAAAAATCATTACCACAAATGTAAAATATATAATTATTAGTGTATCAATTTTACAAAATCATGCGTGTACGGACATTCGTTTTATAAATGATTATATGCATTTTTTTTTAAACACAGCCGTTTTAAGATTGAATACGGAAGTAATTTATATGAATTTAACAAAGGAAAACAAATAACACATACATGTTATTGTAAGCCATTATAAATCATTAATGGCGACTTTTCAATAATAAAGTATGATATGCTATGATTTAAAAAAAGTTGCGAAGTCCGGAAAACACACTTCTGAAAAAACAATGTCATTCAATTGCATTGCAAATGCCTCGCATCCGCTGATTGATCGTATATTGACTGCATCAGTGTAGATATTGTTTTTGTCTGGCAGTTTGGAGACCTTATATTTGATTTGCGCGCAGGAACATGCCAATTCAGACAATATTAACCATTCCAACGCGGTCATCGATACAATTATATTCCAATAATGCCCAGTGCAAGCTTGGATAAATGTGATGGTTTATATAATGGTGCTTATTTGTATAAATATAGGTTGCATTGTATTATATCGCAATTTGGTCAAATGTTTATCTATACTCAACATTAACTTTGTTGTTTCTGTGACCCACAATTCGTATCTTATTACTGCATGTGTAAATGAATGGGAATAGTCGTTTTGTGAACTCTTGCTAGCTAACGACAGATTGGTAATTGGTTAGATTGTTGATATTCAAATAAGAAGTCGATGTAAATGCATATAGACAAGTTCAATTGTACCGCTCTTAATTTTTCACATATATTAGATATAATATTCTTTTTTTGTTGCTGTAAGGTCGCCATATACTTTCGTTCGAAACGAATAATCTCCGTGTTTCTTTCTAATAGCGAACGGGGCTAAATCTGATTTAAAAAAATCATTGAATAAGCGTATATTTATCAAATTTAGATGTATTTTATGAATTTTTAAAAATATCAAGCTTCCGTTATCTATTTATTAAATCATAGTACATATTTTCCTACACTTGTACAATCTTGTTAAATCAACTTCGCTACGCTTAGTGCTGTATATTCGGTATCGCACTTATTATTACGCTTTTGATTTAGCAAGTGAATGTGTCTATATGTATGTTATAAATATGACGATATGGTCATCGTTGTCCTATAATTTAATTCAATTTGAATTAATTGCCCTATTGACTTAGGGCTAGAGCCGCAGGACCTAAATCTTATTATCTCGTATGTTGTCGATTAGTTCATGATAAATATGTTTCGTAGCCGAAAATCCGCCTGAATCATGAATATTATGAATTGTAAGAATGTGTACATCGATTCATTCGATGTATCGTATTCTGAACTCAGCGTGTCATTCCAAACGCAGTAATAAGAATGGAAGATCTTATTTTGTTAAAACATTTTATGTATGATATATCGCAACAGATAAGGAAATATTACCGATGCTAGAAATTTGCGTGAGTCGATAATTTTTTTTTATTAAATAAGCTTTTCTCTTCATTTAGTGATGAGGTAGCTTTTAGTAACATGTGTGTATATTAAACACTAAATATGTGTATATACGTAACAAAAACAAAATATGCGTACAAGTAAAGCATAACCATTTTAGATAGTACTCACCCAATGTTTTACACAAAAAAGTAGTTATGATATCTAAACGGCTTGATTGGAAAATATTGATTTACGTTACAAATCGGCGTTTGATCGTTTTCATCATGTCCGATGTTTCGGATTTGTACAATCAATTGGCTCTTCTTATTTACTTGCCCTTTTATAAAGTAAAATCAAAAAGACACGACCAGGGAGAAATTACTATGAACAAACCGAGAGTCGGAGATAAGACTAATATTCAGTCGGTGATATGCAATAACTGCAAAAACACGTTTGTGTGTGAGGAATGTCCTAATACTTTTAACGTAAACAAGAGACAAATGCTAAATACAACAAGTTACTTGCTCATTGTTGGAGCGCGTGGTCGTTCCGATGTTATACACGTTTTATGGATGTTAGTTCGTGTAATATCGACATTAAATTATAGCTAATAGATATATTGCTGTCTAATCACAGTTCGTGTACATGTAACTATTATAAAACACCATCAATTACTCAAGATGGTGAAATTGTTTATACCAGTGATACGTCCATAAGATGGACGTATATGTACAGTTGATATATTTTATAGACAGACGCTAATTTTGGGACTGAACTATGATGTCAGGGCCGAATTCGCGTTTTAAAGGAATATGATTGTTGCATATTGCTGTTTATTTACGGAAAGGTACAATCGAAACTGTTCATTATTTCAAATCATGATACACTTATTATGGCATATGCATACAATTAAACTATGCGTTTTTATGATATTAAGCAGTTGAAGGGAATTTGCAATATAGCATTAATAATTAAATGTTAACGCATGAAATCCCTGTGCGCCTTCCATAACCATGTTCCATTGTAGGAATTTGTATTTAAATATTTATGTTATTTTTTCCTCTTTCATCCAACCTGCTCACAATTAAATCAGTATATATAAGTTAAATTAACAATGAGTAATTGTGACTTTGTATGCACACTCGGCAAACGTTTAACTTCTTTGTTTGCCTCTCTTAATTATAATATCGGACGTTCTGCCTCTGCCCGTATGTGTGTGCGTGTATGGGGGGTGTATGTTTAATTTTATATACGTAATAGAATACGTTCAAAACGATAGATGTAGAAAATATAAACGGACAATATTTCAATATCATACTATGTACAATACCGCGTCATCGTGAGCTTAATATATATATGATATTTGATTTTATATACTTACAATTTCTCCAGTATGGATATGTATGCAATGCCATTTCGACTATTCTATTAAATGCCTTGACTTTAAACACGTTCAGGCACAGCGGAAAGACAGCGCGTACGGGGGTTGGTGCGGAAGGGGGCTTGCCCTTTCCGCGTGTCGATTTTTTTTATTTCTAACTGTTCTAAATCAAAATCTACACTACTTGGGAGCTACTAAAACACAACATTTTCTGTTTTTATTTATTTATTTGTTCTCAATTCATTTCATTCAAGTCATGTATTTTAATAATAAATAAAACGCAGAATAACAGTAGACATTAGCAAGCAAAACATGATTGAAAAAACACAACAATACAGTCACATATTACATGTTCAAAATACTGTTCTGCGAGGCTTCTCCTGGTGCCAGGCATCCACCATTTTCCCGAAGTCTACTGCCTCAATGTCTGGCCCTTCAATGCTGACCGTCATCAGTGCATTGAGGACAGCAGACTTCATGCGAGCACGATTCTCCGTCTTGATCATTTTCATCGTGCTGAATCCCCTCTCGCAGTCTGAAATATACACAATTATTGTAAACTACTCTGAAATAATATCTATTGAATCGCTTTGATTTGAATACAAAGAGATATTTAAGCAAAACAAAAACATCATTCGTTTTTTATTGTGCTCTTGACAGCCTTGTCAAGTATCTACCAGCTATAGATGTAGTGAGGAGCAGACCAAAAGCTGCCAGCTTGTAGAGCTGGTCGTAGCTGTTACGCAAATGGATGGTCACCCACTCCATTGCCTCTTCAGCCTTCTNTAAGTATTTGGGTAAGGGGACAAAACTCATCGGTTAAAGCAGAAGTAACATCTTTCAATTATTTCATGAATTATCTTACTGTACAAACACATTTTTGAAGAAGAAATATTTTGAGAATGTTGAGAATTTAGTAATTGGATTTATTGAGTATGACATATGATGGGTTAATATCATACAATATGTTTTATTCATGTTGCTGACTTCTTAATTGAGTTGGTTACTTATAAGTTNGCCAACACCTGTCCTTAGCGCCACCTCCTTGGCATTGGCTCCATCTCTTTTGAAAAAATACAAAATTACCTTTTAGATTTGCAAGAAGCGCATGTGTTTGTGAATGCAGCAACTAGAATATGTGGAACGCTATCGTTTGATGTTGTTAGCAAATTAATCGGGTGAAAATACAATTATTTGCTCGTCACGCGGGCAAAATACATCCATTTGCCTTCAAAATATCTACCATGCCATAACTTATAAGGGTCCTCAGGTTTCCAAATGGGTTGTGATTGTATGTTTCTGGACATTTGTGGATGATTTAATCTCTGCTGAAACGCACTACATTGCCCGATTTTTAAAATAATGCGTAATATGTTGAAAAAAAACCTTCTCACCCAGAAGAATTATACGTGAAATTTCAAATATCCAGTCCTTAGCGCCACCTCGGAAGAAGATTGGCTCATTTATTTATTTAATGCATCGCAAAATTGAGTTAGCACCTCTGATTAACGGCCGTGAATGGGATATTTTGCAATTTTAGCTCAATTGGGAAAGTACCATTTAGTTTTACAGGTACTTTATAATGAAGGGAAAATATCGTTGTTACCAACCTGCTGCACAATCTCGACGTTCTCGTTGAACAACTCGCTGCGAAGCTCCACCACACGAGATGCCTGGAACACAAGTCATAGCATAAAGATGTACATAAATGTTCACCAGGGCCATGAATCACAGTCCTTACAACTGGTAACCTCTAGGGGCTTATTTTTGCTTTTTTGTAATATTTGTTTATTTAAAAAAAAAATAGTCGGCAATTAATCAAGTAGCTAAGTTCTTGAATGCTTTGAGCTTTTACGAGTATATAAGTAAGGCATTTATCGACTCTGAGGATCTGTAGCTGGGAGTTGAAATAACTGCAACAAATACCTAGATGTACCCCTACCCAAGGTAGAACAAACAAGTGTGGGATTGCTAAACCAATCCATAATAACTACTAAAGTTTGCCGTGGTGTAGTGGCTATGGTGTCCGCCTAGCAACCAGGTCACAGGTTCGATACCCACTGACTTCCAATGACACCAACTGTGACCAAGTACTGGTTCTAGTCCCAGGAAACGGACTCAAGAGCGTTTCAATAAGCCTTTGGCTTTCAATGCAATTGAGCTTAAATAAGTAGGTTTGAACTAAAAAAAAAAAACTCATCAAACATATGTTTAGACTGTAAGACAAAAGAGTTTTTCAAAAGAGAAATGAGAACTTGACCCACCTTTTTATTTGCATATTCATAATACATGTTTCTTAGCCCCTCCACGACCGCGAGTCTGAGACGCAACTTGTATCTGAACACGCGATGATTCTTCTTTTTAGCACAGTTATAACGTTTGTGAATGCTTTCCATCTTTTTGTTCAGTAAATTGATCTGGTTGCATGCTTTTCGGAAGCGAATTTCGGATTGTTTGAGTTCTGTTTTCAACTCGATTTCAGTTTTCACACTCGAAGAACGTGTTTCTCGCTTTAACTGTAAACCGCTTCGTCTAGTCATCATTTTGTGATTTAAAACAATTTACTATTGACTAAAATGTTCAGTTTTACCGTTATCTGTTAAGATCTGCACACTTATTATTGACTTTTTCCAATATTTTGCCGTAGGACAAAGCCAATCGACATGTTTTCAATTTTCACGCAGTCGTAATTGATTTTGCCCAGCATTATCCTCATACTTATGCTACTGCGCACACCAAGCCGGATACAAGCCAGAGTTCGAGTGTTTCCGGCGCAAACCGATGATAAGCGAAAGATAACGAACGGTCGCTGACGATAAAATACCGCTTTAGGGCATGTTATATGAAAACAAAAAAGCGCGAACTTAAGAAATGCAACGTATCGAATCTTTTAATCCGACGCATTTATTGTCAAAATTTCGTTTCGCATCATTAGCGCGTACTTATTTGTATTGATATATCTATATATCTTTCAATACTGCCGGAACCCCCTTGCGGGTATTATTGGCAGATGCGCGTGTCAGTGCAAGAATAAAAGGTTTAAAAGCATTGAAAGGGAGACTTCAAAGCATGAAAGTAAGGTGAAGATAAAAGTGTGATAGTGTTAAACAAGAAGAAACATATTTATAGGTTAAAAGTTGTTAAAAACANGATGCACATGCATGCCAAATATGAAGTTGATATCTTCAATATTGCAAAGGTTAAAGGCAGAATGACAGACAGCCAGACAGACGGGCAAAAAACAATATACCCCCTCTTCTTCGAAGAAGGGGGCATACACAATTTATAATGTTAATAAAGACACTAATAATGACCACAAGAAGACAAACAAATTAAGTAATAGCATTTTAATTGAATAAACTCTTATTATGTGGAGTAATTTATGTGCTGCAATACCTATTTTTAATTCAATATTACTCAATCTGCGGTAGATAAACAATAATTGAAGCAAAGTCTTCAACGCAAAAAAATAAAACATTGCTTTTTAAATAATACTACACAACAGGTGAATAACTCTTAAATCGCGCATTTCAATGTACTAATTTTCAAAGATGAAACAGGCTCTCTCGTAACATTCGTATCAATGCTTCTTGCAAACATATCAGTATTGATACACATAATACACGCCTTTATGGTACACAACAACGACTACAATATTAAACTGAGTACACTATTCGACTGAGTAACATATACAAGTAAGTCCACTATTCACAACAGAAACAATGTCTGTGAATAGGGTATGCATGGGGTTAAAGGACTAAGTATGTTAATAATTCTCTCTTAATGTGTGCCGCCCATTCGAAGCTCACACCAAAATCCTTTGCTGTGTCGTGACCGAAGATACCCTCAGAATGTATCAGAGACACGTTCAACACCCATAGCCCGTAATTAATTTTATCCGATTCCACGCCATAATTACCTCGTCTTATTACATCCTCTTTCATGAAATTTATGTCCACAATAAAGATATAAGGATTGTTAGGGAATTCGCTGAAGTTATGATTGTCCCCTGAGTAAACAAAACCCCGTAGTTAAAGTCGTAACGATTCGTCTAGTACATGGATCATTCTGCGTTTATGTTCATCTGCTAGCTGTTAACCTTCAGAACCTTCAGAGTCCGTCGAGTGATTAATTAAGCAAGCTCGATCGTCTCTGGCTAGCTTCGCGCAGAGATATAACTTGTCAGGAAATTCCGGCCGTCACAACAAACCATGTGATGATGATCGCTTTTTTTATATTTACAGTTTGAATATTAACATTCTAATTTCCTTTACTTATTTGACTGTACTCGATGTATTAAAAGACCATTTTTGAAGTTAAATGTTCACTAAATACGAAATGTTTCAAGTTTTGACGACATAGGTCTACAATAACTTTGGTTGTCTGGTTTTTATATAAAAATCGTATATTGCAGTTATAGAAGACTGAGCTGTTAGGAGCTCATAATGGAGATTGAACTCTTTCGTGTGATATGCATTGTCTTGTTTTAAGATCAACAATTTACATATTTAAGAGCCAAGTATTCCATTATACTGTTTATGTAAATATTGAACAATAATTACACGGTTGTTTAATTACTAATATGCAGAAATAAAATCAGCAACGCAATTAAGTAAGTCCTCAACATAACCAATCTATTTAAAACTAGCGTACTTGGAAAACATTAAGTAAGAACATTTTCCTTGCTTCTTGTTCACATTCGCATATTCATGTCACATAATGTGCGTGTAGCGATTGTGCATGTTTGGCTTTCGACGTTTATGAGGATTCTACTACCTAAGCTGTATAATGCGAGGACTCGTTGTGTGTACTACTGCCTTTTTTACTTCAAATTTCACGGAAAGTTGAAAGTTGGTATGCATTTGTCAGTGTGTTTTTAAGTTTTATTTGGTCGTAGTTTTGCCGTGGCGGAAGAGTGGGGACCGAGTACCCGTAGCACACCCCTCCAGTCCGGTATCACGCTCAGATTTAGCGCGGTCATAGGAAGATAAACTAAACAACTTTTAGATCTATCAGCATTTGTTTGGTCAATTAAGATGTATTTTAGTTTATAAGCATGTGATAAAAAAGATCTGACACTCGTTGTTACATCATACCATATTTTATTAAACTTGTCCAGGAAATTCGTTAGTTAGCTCGCCAAAGGCACGCTTACTAACAAAATTCCTGAACTCGTTTTATAAAATATGGTATGATATGACATATATATATGAACAAATCTCATGGGACGAATATGATCATGAAAATGAAATCCAGAAACCTATTGTCCAAATTATTCAAACCTGATTATGAATTGGATTTGAACAATTGAAATACAGTACATAGTTTGGTCTCGTATGACCTTATTATACTGTATTTAATCACCATCAAGCTGTCTACCCATTCATTTGCTCAAATGCTCAATATCTACAGTGGTCAACACAGTAGTAAAAGTGATTTTTATCAATTCATATACCGTCGGGCACTTACGTATTAACTGAATTACGATTATTATAGTTCGGGCAAAGAGTAGATAATGTGATATAAGATGTATGCAACATTTGCCCAAATACAATTCGTAGGTATCAATTTAAAGGCCAATCAAATCTCAAGGCAGTTTAATATTAAATTGGTTAAGGCAACGATAAAAATCAACAATTAAATCTGAAATGCAGTTGCCCGTTTTGTGTCCGGTGCCAAACTATTGAACTGTTAAATGAATCTTCTAATCTTGCCCTTTTTGGCACATAGTTATTACGTTTATGACGTTTCCTGGAAATCCAAGGAACGATTCGATTATTTATGAGACGTTTGCATTTTGCTCTTAAATTATGCACCAAACATCTGCTTTCGTAAGTATTAACCAAATATAAATCAATTGGTTCTCAGAATCCTTCGTATACATTTGGCGTAAACATGTTCATTCCAACAATGATTGTCTAAAATTATATTGATATTACGTAAATAGATATTTAAAAGCGCAAAGACAAATATGTCATCACGGGGTCATGTTTATTTCGAACACATTCTAATTCTAATGACAATAATACTTGTTTAAATTAGTTCGTTTATTTGTTTGTCCGTCCTTTCAAGATATGTCCTGCTCCGGAAAGTGATAAGATTTCATGCTTCTATTTGACATAGCTTGACTGTTTTGTTTGATGGTTGAAATATTATTGAGTGATCACGAAATTTATACCTACATTTCCGATGCAAGGCGAGAAGACATATTTGGGGGCTTCGGGAAAGTTGGTTGGCGTTAACCGTGCATCTATACGTATATGGTCGACATTTTTAGAATTGTTTGTTCTTTATCATTATGCATATACATACATTTATGAATTAGATATATAATATATGATACATTTCATATATATCATGTCCTGTTTTAAAAGGGGTTGTAACTTATATACTGAAATACTGACACTGTTAACATGGAAACTGGGCAGCATAAAGAACACGGTGTAAATTCAAAGTTAAGTAATATTTCAGGAACACATCGGCACTATACAAAGTTCATTGTGTTTGTTTTAACCTTCTGTTGTCAACTTTTTATAAATTGAGTGTAACCAGCCTTCGAGCAACTGTTTTAATGTAGTATCCTATACTATTTTAGACAAAGCACGCGCAATACAATTCCATCTTATTCTATATAGACACCTTTTAATGTTTGACCAAAGGGTACGCTATATATATAANAATTTATGATAGAGCTATAATTTATCGCGGAGAACATGTCGTTCTGTATATATGTCGTTACGTGTCAGTAGAAAGAACATCCCAAATGTTAAATGACTTCGCAGTACTCAGGGGCATCCACATTTGTTGTTACCCAAATATTAACAATCTACATAAGAATGAATCAAACTGCTTCATTCAAACATAAGCATTTGTATGAGGACAACAAACGTATCAACGGGGTATTGACAATGTTTTGAATTGTCTTATGCAAAGCAATATTGAGTTCTCTAAGTCAAATATCTATCAATATACAAAGATCTTTGTCTTAGTGCAGAATACAAACAGCATATTACAGCATTTTCGCTATTTTTTAATATAAAAAATGTAAACTAATAGTTGTCTTTTTGTTTATTTTTCCTATGCGAATCTTAGTGCTGTATCTGAAATAATTAATACAATTAATTTATTAATTAGAAATGATTCAACGTATTTTTATTAATAAAAGTTAAATATTGTTTCTATTTCTCAAAACTCAAATTCAAACGTGGATTCTAAAGGTGAGTTCTAAAACTAACCTCTTACTACCAAACTGTGCGGACATGCGAAAAAACAACATATGCCACACACATATTTTGGTCTGATTTATGAAAATGAACATAAATTCCGATATATTTATATTTATGCACATATTAAATACAATTATTCAGTCGGACATACAACATATGTTCACACATTTGAAAACTATTTCATACGATCCATCAGTTTAGGTTATTAATCAGCAACATATGGTACCTCTCTATACAGTCGCCAATAGCGAAAGTTGAACATAACATAACAACATAATGTTTAATGATTGATATATAATCACCGTTTTCTTATTTTAAAAATACGATTATGTCATCGTATCAACCTGGTATCTAAACTTTAAACAGAATTCACGGCCCATAAAATAATTTGTCAACAATGAACTGTATCCCTTTATGCTTGAAAGACAGAATCAAGCAATCAGTTGGAAACCATGATTTGCACATGTCGCACCAGTGTGCAAGATGACCGTGCGATATTTAAACAAAAACATCAAGGTTTTATCCAATAGTACACGTACATTTAATGAAACTAGATTAAAAAAAAGTATCAGCTTTGTTTTTCTATTGCAAGAAATCGCTTTAAAATCAAGGGTAAGTCTCCCATAGCGGTGCAACTTTGTGTGAATTTTTACAAAAGTTCAACATATGAATCACATGCATTTGTCTGTTCCGTATTTGCTCACACAAAAAAATAAAAAATAAAATAAATAAATATATATTAGTGCCATTAGAACACTAAACTGGATATTCGCTAAGAAGAGACTTTCTTTAAACGAAAACTTCCATTAAAGCGGAAAATGTCTTCCCTTATTGCGCTGACGGCAAAGGCTAATCTGGAACGACACTTTGCGAACATGCATTAAGTCCCGTTTTCCCAGAGCGAGGCTCAATTTGTTATAACACAGCCCAGTACAACGAAGTCACGCGTTTCCTAAATAATGGCGATGACGTTGCGGTATTCGGGAAAATTGCTGCCAAAGTTAATGTCAATGTCTCAAAACATTAAATTTGAAATAGCAAAAAAACAGGGTTTTTTCATACTCGAATTAAACTATGAAGAAGTAAATGAATAAGTCGGACGAAAACTATTTAGTTTTTCGTTATAGGCATACTGACGGTACCAATGTTGAAAACAATGGTTTTATGTTTCTAGTTCAAACGATCTCGAGATATGAAATATTTAATAGGCAGTCACGAATATATTTTAGCAGATTTTTGCTATGCTTTTATAATGGGACCATATGGGAAACGGAAAGAGTGTAATTCGACATATAGCGGTAAGCAATTTAACCCATTTATGCGTAGCGTCTAGAAAAAAGGACTTGACAAACAGCGAAGACCCAGCGAAGACCGCATGATGCGGCGTCTCATCAGGGTCTGCGCTGTTTGCTTAAAGACATTTTTATGCAAGAAATATTCTTAATATAGAAATAAATATACCAGACATCCCTAAGTTTGGAAATAAATTGATCCAATTTAGAATGAGGGGAGAATCCACTAGGCATAAATGGGTTAAGCAGTGGTGCCCCGTCCCCTGACACCGTCGCTGAACGTGGTCAAGCTGTGATACATCAGGGGAAAGCATTCTCAGTCTGCAACGTTACAACAAAAAAAAAATGTTATCACGTTTGAAGATGTCTGAATCTCGAGAAGCTGTGTAAGGCTGGAACATGCGGATCCCTCTTCGTGTGTACACCGACCTTAGCCTCAAACCTTACGTGATTATGTTGCATAATAACTGAGCCGCGTCCTGCGAAAATGAGTCATATGCCATATACGGCCAGCGTAAAACTAGATTTATGAATTCACGCGAGGTTTTGCGGTCTCATTAGCGGACAGGGTAGCAAATGCGCAGGCTGGTCTGGAGCTACGCTGGCCGCATGTTGCATAAGATCCATTTGCATATGACGCGGCTTAATTTACGTACCGTATACCGTTGGTTGATGTTGCTAGCACAAACTTTTGAAGAAATGTTTTGAACCGATATAAGTGTAATTTTGTTTTTAACAACAACGTTTCAAAGATTACGTGTTAGGTTTTGTGACAGCGCAATAATACCTCGCTATTAATAGCTCGTGATCACCAATTACTTCAAGAAAACATGTGTCCACATCACTTTATATACCACACTATTTTGTGTACGTAGTTATTCAAGGCAACGTTTTGAATGTTTATGAGGATATTTTTAAATTAACCATTTTAACCGTGAAGAGTCAGAAAGTCAAAGACAGGAATACAACTAACAAGAAAGTAAATATGAAAAGGTGATATAGAAGTTGTATAAATAATTTGAGCTTTATGAAGACTTATATGCTACCAAACTTTAATACTATTCTTTAAAAAGCAGTCATATTGTGTTTTGAGTTTTGTGCGCATGTTTATCATAAATATGTGTGTTTTTTTTAATATAGTTTACTATTATTATTTTTTATTATTTTTCGTTCAATATATTGTATTATCCTCGTGTGTGAAGGTCGAGGGCATCCCAATCAACATCGTCCGTAGTTTGCAAGCAATATATGCATAATATAACACATTTTAAACATTTGATCATCAAAAGCTTTTACATTAAAATACAAACAATATGTTACATTGTCATTGATTATACAGCGGATAGCGAGCAGCTGCGGTTGAGTTAGATTCTGGTAGATCCTCTTGCTATATAGTGATGGTGATGCTAGTCGAATTGTCGTTTACTAGTGTAGAGTGTGTATTCGTGGTAATATAGTGATGGTGATGCTAGTCGAATTGTCGTTTACTAGTATAGAGTGTGTATTCGTGGTAATATAGGGCTGTTAGTCGAATAGTTGTTAATTAGTATAGAGTGTGTATTCGTGGTAATATAGGGCTGTTAGCCGAATAGTCGTTAACTAGTATAGAGTGTGTATTCGTGGTAATATAGGGCGGTTAGTCGAATTGTCGTTAACTAGTATAGAGTGTGTATTCGTGGTAATATAGGGCTGTTAGTCGAATTGTCGTTAACTAGTGAAGAGTGTGTATTCGTGGTAATATAGTGATGTAAGTCGAATTGTCGTTAACTAGTGTAGAGTGTGTATTCGTGGTAATATATTGATGCTAGTCGAATTGTCGTTAACTAGTATAGAGTGTGTATTCGTGGTAATATAGGGATGTTAGTCGATTTGTCGTTAACTAGTGTAGAGTGTGTATTCGTGGTAATATAGTGATGTTAGTCGAATTGTCGTTAACTAGTGTACAGTGTGTATTCGTCGTCGTCGTCGTCTTCGTCGTCGTCGTCGTCGTCGTCGTCGTCGTCGTCGACGACGTCATCATCATCATCATCATCATCAACAAATGTAAACCCTCAACGAGCATAAACTGTCACATAGTACAGAAAAAAGAAAACTAACGCAAATTTGGATGATTACATCTAAGTCAAAATTATGCCATATGGGTAAAGTTTGTCAACATGTTGTTAGTCTGCATGGAGTGTTACCAAACAAATAGCTATTTAATTGGAGTTTCATGACAAGCAGATGTTGTTAATTATATTTTATACTCGCTTCATTAATGCACAAGATGTGTCAGCCGACGTCAAATACACATAAAACCTCCCCGTATCAGGTAATTCAACTCGTGTTTAATTCAATTATCTGGACAGCCGTCACCCAATGTATGTGCCGATTTGGTATATATTGCTACCTGCATTTTTTGAAGAACAAGAGATAACCTGACATGACGTTTTTTGTTTAACGTCGTAATAATGCATTCGCCCTTAACGGAAGTTCTGGAAATGTAATTAGTCAATTAGAAACATTATGCGGACTTGAAAATCTTGTGTCAACAACTGAATAAAAAACAAAGAACTATTATATGCGTTATCGTGTATGTGTTATTACGTGACAAAACATATGTCACGCAAGTACATGTTTTGCTATATGCGAACATTTAATCCAACATGAAACATGTTTAGGCAGACAGCACTGTTTACAAGGCAAATGATGTATTCGTCCAACAAAAATTAACTCCAATTTTTCCTAAAAATAGTTCTTGACATTTACATTTTTCTGGCGCTTATATTTTTCTCGCTTAAGATTCACAAAATGAAAATCATTTACACAATTCTTGGCCAAAAGCCCATTGTACCCTCACACGTTCGACATAGAGACGTCTAAGTGACGTTTGCAAAGAAGACCGACAAATGACGAGAAATCATGTCGCCATGGTAACGGAAAACATTTTTCCAGGCTTAAGCGCCAGGCTTCTGTACGCCGAAATCGATACGAGTTCCGCATCAGCATTTCACTTCATCCAAAAAACGAGGCTAATATGAAATCGCCGAATTTCCTTCGTCGTTCTCGATAAGAAACGATTTTCATGTCTGCCGAGAAGGGAATTACGTTTGTTTTTCTTTTCGTGGATTTAAAGATAGACACTTAATTTGGAAAATTCCTGACAACGGATGATGCTGCTCGCTGTATGTACGACGTGTGCTTTATTTTCACAACTAATATGTTGTTTGATCTTGATATTCTACCGAAACCCAAACAAAAATGATTGCGCACGCTAAATAT
>VMBQ01001759.1:28146-65469 GCA_007657795.1 Dreissena rostriformis
CAAAATTACATCAATGGCTGGACAACAATATGCACCTTAATTTAATTATTCGCCTTTTATGTTGTTGTGTATGTATTGTTCTGTATTGGTCACTAGGCTTGTATTTAATATTAGCGGATTGTCCTGCGAATTTCTCGGCTGATAATGATTCTGTGTTGTGTTTGTCCCTATGGCTAACATCCTTAACCATATCCGTTCATAGTAATGTATATTTTGCAAACAATATACAAACTAACACTTTTTATGTAAATACTTATATTTTTTTGTTCATTAATAGATGGCTTACTATCGAAGTTCCTTCATGTCCAACACATTTACATCGAATTTTTTAAAGTTTAATCAAAGAGGCAATATTAAAATCTTTAGTATATTTTAACTTGTTAAACACAGCCAATTGTATTTCTAACTACACATACAAGAACAACGGCTGTACAGTTCTGCTGGCTTAGTTTAACATGTCTTTCATATTAGTGCAGGCTTCCTGCAGACAGGCGACAAGGAGGCGCCAGGAAACTACGCTCTCTGGGACCTCATTGCCGTGCTTTACTGGGTCAAGGAGAACATCGTAAAGTTCGGCGGCGACTCAAAGCGGGTCACGCTGTTCGGACACAGTCACGGGGCGGCGTTGGTCAACCTGTTGCTCAGGCCTCGCATGGTATGTTGTAGTAGTATCTGTTTTTATTTGGATCTCCCGAATTGTGTAACTCATTACAGTTTTTTATGGTCTATCAGTTAAGTTCAATCATACGAAAGCTAGGCGTCCCTAGCTGATCTAGTACGTTGTGCTCTTATTTATCCCAATTACTGTCAAGTGTCATTTGTTTTATCTGAGATAAGTTGAGAATGGCTCTAGAACTATTATCATGAGCAATACCACATGAGGTCAAAAGGTTTATACATTTGCTACATTCGAACACCAGTCCACCATGGCCGACGGTCTTAGACATTACCCAATAAGTCAAACAAATTAACATAAAATTGAATCTCATTAAGTTTAGGGCTTTATTGAAAACTGACTAAAATTGTTTTTTTCATGTGTTTTAATTTGTTGATATTTGATCAGAACATTTATACAAAAGCAATGCTATACTTAATTCATAACTTATCAAAAGAATTCCACTGATTGTTGTCATATCAACACATTTGTTTAAGAAGGCCAAATGCGTTTCGAGAATCCCAATGAGTAGCAACAATATTCGGAACAAATGTTTTGAGTATTGCGTTGGCGTGAAAGTAAACTTCATTAATGGTTGCCAATCGGAGATTCCAATTGTGCCCTACGTAATGGCATTTCCAAGAGACCGTCTTAAGTCTGCTTTCTTGAAACCTTTGTCAACAATGTACGGTGAAAATTGTTGAGCCTAATTAGATTGCCATCTTTTTGGACCACCTTAATTGCAACCTTTGTATTCTGAAGGACCTTTCTTTCATAAGTTGTCTGGTATACCTCCCAGTGGATTTTCCAGCCACGGAAATGGAAATGAAAAAAAAAAGTTTTCTTTGTTAAAATGCGGTTACATTCGATTTCATTGCAAGTAATTGCGAAGCTGCTCATGTACAATTTAGCTAAGCTATGCTATCAAATGAATTCAATTTGCTGACGATTTATCGTGGAAATTATTATTTAAACGTTACATTGATATCATATGTTGTTCATTTGTCTATACTAAAAACCGACAAAGACAAGAACATAAAAATACATTTATCAATGTACAGTATACGATGGGTTTGATGTTTGATATATAAACCATGCCATACCTTATGAAAAAAAACGTGAGTGGTTATGTAATGCCAAACATCAATATGATTATTTGGAATTAAGTACAATATGCACACATTGTCAAAATGCCATTCAGCTCGATACATGGTATCCGTGAATTTAAATTTTTTTAAAAGAATTTTCAAAATAACACCAGATTAAAATCTAAACGTGACTCTTAGTGTTCTACTTTTTTGTTAAAGTTATAATAATCTTTATTGTATATCACAGTATTATCAAACTCAAAAACATGTACGAAGCTTAAGTCCGATTATGAAATTTAAAGAGAAGCGATTGCTGAACATTATTATTGGAAAATTCGTTAGTCATTCTTTACTCTGGTTGATAACGAAACAAAGAAACACTAGGCAAACAATTAACATAAGTGATGGTGATTTATGTTCCCGAGAAATAAATCAAAACCGTTCTATAAACAAATGCCTTTATATGATTGTTTTTAGTTTGTATTAAAGTACACGTGCCATGGATATGAGTGTTCGCAGTTCGTAGCATTTAAACTTTCTTGTGTTAATCTTAGTAAAATGGTTAAATTGTAAGAGCCCTTCAACTGTCCATGGCAAAACTAAAGTTTAAAAAAACTAAATTATATTTATCGTTTTTCATAAAAGGTTCTTACTTATTTTGTTATAACAGTATCATAAATAAGAGATATGTGCTGGAAGTAGTATATGTGTAGCAATGCTATTTATTAATATCATGCTATTTATTTCCGTGTATTTTTTAATTGTTGCAATAAACAACCTCACACATACATATCACGACCCCACACACATAATTCTTCAACTTTACGCTACCGTTTGGTACTCGTTTCAGATTTATTCACGAACGTGATCCTGCAGAGCGGATCCGCTTTAAGCACTTGGGCGATGTCAATCGACGCGAAACGCTGCACGCACATGCTGGCGCAGAAAGTGAACTGCTCGTTCGCGATCAATAAATATAACAGCCACAAGCTAGTGGAGTGCTTGCGACAAAAATCTTTCGACGATCTCGTGCGCAACGTGCCCGTTACGCCGAAGTATTTTACGTGCTTCGCGCCAAGTATCGACAAGAGCATGAATGCAAAGAGCATGTTCCCGATGGGTAAATCGCTTGAGGAGCTTATCGAGTTACGTAATTCGAAGTTCACCTCGATCAAGATGATGGTCGGCGTAACACGGAATGAGGCGAATTTGTACCTTACACAGGGCGAGATCGAAAACGGGTTAACAGAGGTACGGAGAACGCAGATCATGCGGACGTACGTTCAGATAATATACATGTACAACCGGCAGCAGATTTACGACGTGCTCGATCACGAATATAAACAGTACGAAGGGGCAAGGGACAATTTGTCGCGCAGAGATGAGATCATGAAAATGCTCAGTGACGGTCAGTTCAAGGCGCCGTTACTAAAGATGGCACAGGAGCATTCCAAACGAAATGATACGTACTTGTACTCGTTTGCGTATTCCACTCAGAGCGAGGACTACTCCCATTGGTCAGGTGGAGTCCATGGGGACGAGTTGTTCTATTTATTCGGTGCCCCTCTGGTCGGCGGACTGTCACTATTTCCGTCGACGTATACCACATCGGAAATAGAGCTGAGCAAGTTTATGATGCGCATGAGGACGAACTTTGCGAAGACCGAGTAATGATCATTGCTAAACCTAACCACACTTAATTAGCCTAAAATACAATCCAATTACAGCACTGGACTAGATTACAAAGTTGTAATATATAAACCCCGGCTAAAGAACATTTATATAAAAGATGTGTATACTTTTCTTGAATACAACTTAAGAAATCGTTAAGACGTTTGAACAATACCTAGACAAAGTGTGTGTCCTAACCGCATTAGGGTTTCTTCATTTAAATTGCATGTATGTATGCTCCGTATTAATATCATTAGATAATCACCGTGATGGAAGATTCCTTATTGATTCCTTATTGATTGAACCATTTTTTAATGATGATAAACGTTGTCTGACTGTAAATGTATTACATATTTTTAGTGATATTTTTTACATGAAATACATTGTCCACCTAAATAAAAGATATACGAATTCAACATATTGTTATTTACATATAGTTAAATATTTATTCTTCAATGCATTTATTAGTTAGTACTACATTTTCGGATATCTTTTAGCGACCCGAATCTACCGGAAGCAGGCGCCACCAACAGCGGTAACCCATACTTCCCGGAGGAACGCTGGCCGCAGTATAATATCAGCAAACAAAGTTACCTACACATAGGAAACATAGGTAGTTAAGATTTTACACATAGTTTATACGGACATAAATACAAATGGAATATATATCGCACATATTAAGTAATGTTGATAAAAACAACTTGTTTATTCGGCGTTTGAATACATTTGTGTGGTAATCTTCACGTTATAAATAGGTGATACTGCTCATGTTGGGTTTATACAAAACTACAGTTTAATTGCTAACATTAAATGCAATATCAGTAAAAACGCATCACTGCATGTCGATAACATAAGTAATATTCATTTTAAACATATTGATTCATAAATAAGAAATGTAATGTAGATTTTGGGCAAAGGATAAGTTAATTTCTATAACAATGTTATTCATTCATCAAAATGATCTAAATTTGCGTTTAATAAATAATGTAAAATATACACACATCTAATATATATGTTGTATATTTTATACATCGTTATATGAGCTAACAGAACCATTATCGTTACGCCATAAACATTGTTAAATGCGGATTGACACTAGCTTTGGTTTACATTGAAAGTAAGCATACACATATTAATACACTCATTATAGTTTTACCAGAAACTAAAATCAAACGAATAGGAATGTAGGTTAACCATCTGTTTATTCCATCTAAGATCGCAAAGGTTCCAAGGTGAAGGATTTCTTTTAAAGCCGGGAAACAGCATTATGGACGAAGTTGATCCAAAAACTCAACGAGCCGGGCAACAATACGTCCGAAGCCAGTCACCAGCTGCAGAATGCTGAGGACATGTCCACTTTTGACGACCTGTCGCGCTTGAATAGGCAGTTCCGGTCGATATTCCCTTCGCCGCCGCCGCCTCCATACACTCCGTCATTCACCCCTCACCTCAGTGACCCTGGGTACGAGACGGAGACGAAAGAGAAATCCACCAGTGACTTTATACTGGCAGTATCCACGGACTCTGTGGTCGGTAGTAATAAGAACCCGAACCAAATTGAGGTCCAGCCGGCTCGAGGTCAAATAACTAGTGATAACTCAAATGTTCCGTTAAGTGTTACAATAGCCGTGGGGTGTTCGTTACTTTTTCTAAATTTCCTGATTTTTGTCGGTATGTACTTCCAACGAAAGAAACTCGCGAAGATGCGTCAGCGCCGATTTTTTGACGTTTCCAACGCCTCCAGAGACGGCAGAGACGCCAGAGACCCCAGGGACGTCAGAGACGTCAGACTCATGAACATCAATGATTATCATGACATGTACTCTCAGAGATGTGAACGCTCTGATGTTGCGATGGTGTCACATGCTCCGTCAGCGATGAACCATAAGGCAACACCGGCGTCGGCGTCAGACGGATCTCATACTTACTCTTTCATATCAAAGCCGTCGACACATTCGACCGGTTATTCATACAGTGCATTATCACAAACAGTTTCTTCACCTATGCATGCAAAAGAGACGCCGGCACGAGACGTGTTTCTAAAACCGCCAAGCACCGGCGGCAGCGACAACGCCGTGAAAACCTCAAAAGAAAACAACGCAATGCAACGTGTACACAATGTATCCCCATCGCCGGAGCCAATGAAGATTCAACATCCACGTGTCCCATCAAACAATGCAATCGCCATCGTATAGTCTTCGATTTTAGCAAACATTTCGCGTTGGTTAAGTAATTATTGTCAAAAATGTTATTAATATCAACTTTGGAATAGAACAATCTCCGGAGTTGAGTGGTTTCACTTCTTTTTGGCTAGGTAACTCTATGTGATACGTTCATTCAGATGTAAGAAGAGCGAGTCTAGGATCTTAGTTTACCTGTGTAAATGTTCGCTTATTATTTTGTTCAAACGTACGCTATAAAGAAAGAGTATTATGGCATCTGCATATTCCTTAGACGTCTTTGAAAACGAAACTTATAGATAGTACAGCCATTAAAACAACTAACAGTAATTATTTACTGTATTTTTAGAGGACGCACTGTGAGATCTTACATACCAATATTGACATTGTCGGAAATAAATATAATCGTCAACAATAATGAACAATGCTGCGCAAGATCTGTTACATATCATACAATATAAAAGCAATAATACATAACCTATAGTGTATAAAAACCCTAACGTTGTGTTATCACTTTACGTTTAACTGTACTGATAACAACATCGCGATTTCGCAGTTGTGTAAGAAATAGCCTTATCAATTTGGTATTGTTTGTATAATCTCTAGTATAACATGGAATTGTATAGTACGTTTTCATTTGTTTTATGTTTTGGTTCAGAATATACAATGTTTCCCCACAACCCTATGTACATAAAATTGTCCTTTGACAGATAAATGGGACTAACATCCAGATTTTATAATTTACGCAATATTTCTCAATACAATTTTTCATTAATAAACATGACACGCTTGACTTCAACGTCACTTACAAAATATGCGACATTATGTTGCATTATCATATATGCCGGGGGTTTTGTGTTATACACCATTACTATAGAGCAAGGATCGGTTTAAATCCTGTATACAATGTTGAACGAACTTGATTGTGTTAGGTTTGTTACGTTTGATTTGTTTTTATTGTTGGTGCTGGTGTGTACTTTTCCCACAAAATGGCACACGAACTAACATCAAATACAAATGACAATGCGTTTTTATTGAATTTTTGAATGTATTACTAGGAATTAATATTTTTTTGTTATATCACATATTGTTTAAAAATTAAACACTGTTGTTATGGATTAAAATATGTGTCTAAAGTTGTGAAAACAAATATTTATTTATATGAAACAAATACATGGGTGAAACGATCTCTATCAAGAATCGTTTGCAATCATATACTGTAAATGCCAAACATACTTTTATTCGTGAATGCTGTTCATCTTCATTAAGTCTTCAGAGTATAGCTCGACAACATTGAACTGGAACTCGTCAACCCCATAAGCATAACTTATACTCTTTGATTGTTTCCTATACTTGCTTTTTGTTTTTATGCTTACACATTTTTTAAGAGTTTGAGTGGACTCTAACACAATACTTAGTGAGGTACGCTTCAGTACACTAAAACCGCATCTAGAACAGAAACTAAGGTACTCTTCGTAACGGAACTTAACAATATTCATGTATAAATGTAAGTGCCAGGTTATTATTGGAGTACTATATGTGCCATTGGTGTCAAGAGCTGTCCGCAAATGTACCACAAACTGATGTAGTATTATTATATGATAATGAAATTACTTTTATTTGTCAGTTTATTCTGGTTTTGAACATCACGGGAACCGTTTACAAGTTTCGAATTACTTTGTCCATTATTGTTTACATTGAAAATATATATTGTTCATTTATTCCTTATGTATTTTGTTTATTAAAATAGTGTTTGGATGTATGTTTATAATAAAACCACAATCATGTTTCAAGCCACTTCATTTATGCATTTGGTAAACATCAGCAATGTATGATTTGTTGCAATTACCTAAACGTCTGCTGCATTTCAATCACGTGACGTTGTTCTAACCCATGTGATTAGAGGCATATGAGGCAAATACGCTAAACGCTTTGCACATAAACATCTACGTTTCCTATGTGCAAGTCAATTTATATCGATTTCGAAACCATTTCATTGTTGTGGAGATGTGTGAATGGCAATAATTCCAAAAATAGTATCAGAGTTAGTAATTACTACATTCTTCATGGTTATGTAGTGGTTTAAACTTAATATTATTTTTACACATATGTACGTTTTATTAAAATTAAGCCCACAACAAAAGTGTATGGATAGAAGCAAGAACGTTTTACTCTACGCAATATTATATTTAAATTTATAGTTGTCAATCTTCATTGTTGTTTTTTTGAAAACCGTTTACTTCATATATGGTCCTTTTAAAAAAAACAACATGTTTTGTCAAATTGTGTTATCGTTGATCATTACGTATCAGTTTTCGCCGTTACATTCGTGTTCACCACTTCGTTTTCAAGGATTTTTTCACACAGCATATTGGCGTTTTTTTATTGGATATCAAAGCCCGTTTTTTCGCAGAAAATGTTCCATATTACCGTCGTTCCAATAATAAAAATAAAATTGACGTACAATTTCGTCATATGGTTTTCACGTCCTGGTACAATTCACTCACAGACGCTAAGGACTCTGCATTCCGCCTCATCCGCCCATCGTTGTTACTATATGTACAAACAGGTATGTTTAGTGAGCATTTGTTCGAGCTTTCACCTTTGACATATTATTCTAAACAATCTACAATAATAACAATCAGTGCGAAACCAAAGACTAATTATCATGTCCACTGGAGATTTGTCCGGTGTAAATAGTATTTATGTAGGACATGTACACAGTAACTTCATGTGCCACAGACATGAATTTACTATGTTCATATCATATATGAATTATACAAAATTAGGTTTTTATCACGGTGTAGATAATACACTTTTATTTTTTGTAATGAAATTGTGCATGACTATGTCAAATGGGATTAAACGCGAGAATGTTAAAAATGTTTTTTGTGTTTGATGAACATCTAGTGATTTTGTACCGATTAAGACCAATATTATTTCATGTATATCGTCGCAATCAAACGACATAGCATTATGAAGGACAAAGAAAATGACAACTAGATGCATGCCCGAGATGAACGATTTTACAGAAGAGAAGAAAGATTGCATGTGCATTTGGTCTACGATATTAAGGATTGAAGGTCGTATTGTTTGTGACATGGCATATTTACATTTATCATACCACTGCATTGATATCTTACTGATATAACATTGCATTATATATTTTTTTATATCATGTTCAACAGGAAGTGCTTATATCAGTCGATGTGTCATATAACTAAGACTTAACAAATAATATATATTGTATTGTATACATGTATCAGATTCATCAAAACAAACAATTTGATACCAAGATGTATTACATTTAATCTACAGAAAGTAACAAAAACAGCAAAAACACGTATTTTCAAATATTCAGAATGAATTTGTAAATGCTGATGACGTCATATAGCAAACGGGCAACTTTTTTGACACGTCTTCCTACATTTGTATGCAACTGTCAAAGGTCATGTCAAAATGTCAGCACCAAATATAAACGGACAAAACTAATAACATTAAAATATCACAACAAAGTATTAAAAATAATAAAAATACAATAGTAACACAATTAGTAATACAACTCAATGCCATTTATATTGATTCATTAATGTTAAATACACAATTGTAATACAGTTAAGAATACAACTCAATTAGTATTGATTTGTTCCCACTTTTACAGCAAAATCGTTTGATTAAAGCCCCGTTGATTAAATTTCTGCTATAAACCACGGCAAGAAATGACGTATTTTTTTCGACAAAATGACGTCATAAATCCAGCGAAATTATCCAGTTAAAGTAGTTTTGTTTAAATAAAAACGTTTACTGAATAAAAAGTGGGATAAATAGAATTATAGGTCAGTGTTGATTTTAGATCAGGTTTATCATGCTCGGCACGAAAACGAAAAAGCCGTCAATTTAAATAAAAGTCATAGAGAAACCCTTACTGAACACACATTTAAAAAAAAATGAGAACAGTGAAAACCAGGCCTTAAAAATAACAAATAAAAAAGTCATCAAAGACAAAGATAACAAAAACAAAACTCCGAAAAACACTTGCAGATGTCAATCGATTCCCAAAACATTTTGCAATGAAAGGCGAAAGTAAGGAAATCCAGACTTTATCAGTTGACCATCTCGATGAATATCTTGCCACGTATCTGCTCTCCATTCGCAAGACCGAAGGTGATTAATACGAGCCCGTCACACTGCATAGAATCGTGGGAAGCATTGAGAGGAAACTTTAAAGAGCCAAGTACACATACTCGATATTTTGCAGCAGTGGTCCATCATTGTCCCTCGCATGTGACTGCCTGAAAGCAAAGCAGAAAAATCTCAATAATCAAGAACAAGACAAATATTATTACTGTTTTCACAATAAATATGGTATGAAATTCTTAAATTGTCAGCATATTTGTAATAAAACATTTTATTTATTTTATCTAGATTTATTTATTTATTTCTTGCATTTGATTATATTTAAAATGTTTTCGAATTGTTATGTTTGTTAAAAACATAACACAAACTAAAAAATATATAATAATAAAAGATAGAAGAAATTGTAATAGTTGTCGCACCTAATATGTTTTTCGCATACAGTTTTACAATCTCGGCATGCGATAAGGCTGCAGCAGCTTTAGGCTTTTTTCCTTAAGAAAAATTAACAAAAAATATTGTTATTTTCTGCACATTTTACACAGAATTGAGAGTTCTGATAAATGGTTCTTGATGCAAAGGCAAAGCAAACTTGCAAAGATGTTGGAAACTATGGCAATCGAGACCGGTTTTGATAAGGCAAAAAACACTTAGTTAACAATGTAATGGATTCAAATATTGCATCTACTGAAATCATGCAAATCACATGACCCAAAACCGTTCGGTCCATAATAAATTTCAGCAAAATTTCAGAACAAACAACGAATACATGTTCAAACCTTTTGGAAACATGTTCCACTGCAACTAGCGAGTTATCTTCATCTGTGTCATGAACAATTTTAAGCATTCAGGAACAACATTTGCATTCATTTGATGTCAATACTTGTCAAAAATGTCGTTTAATGAACATTTTTCTCCCCAACCTACATTTACACAATCACAGTTTTCTGGTCAAATAAATCAATTAAATGGCATATTATTTTAAGCTGTTCTAAATTACATAACCTCGATATCGGTACACAACCACCACAGTGGGCAAAACACGCACCAAATTCCGAATTTCGAATGAAACACCACGCAATTCATTACACATGTAGACGCACTGCGAAAACATTAGAGACTGGTCTTGATATATTACAAAAACTTACAAAGTGATCCGTTTAAAATGTATAATATATGCATTTATGTTGTGTTATGTATTGCTGCTTTGAGTGTTGTTGCAGAATTAAAGAAGTTAAGAGACTTTACGGCGTTATAAAATTCCATTGCATGGCGCTACTTTGCTTGTTGAGGAACAATTCAAGTTTTAGAACGATTCATACGCGCCACACAAATGCGGCGGGAATCGGGCGTAGCGATTATATTTTATTAGTTCTTGAAAAAGGGGATGAGTGGTGTGAGTGGTATGATAAACAGAAAACAGGTTACTGCCTGATTTTTTGTAATATATCAGGCTCGGCACGAATAAAATAACAAGAAAACGACAACATATTTGTTTTGTCATGTTAACCATAATGGTGTTCTTTTTGTTTTTGGTAAATTCAAAATTACTTCCATTTGTAGTGTTTGCATTATAACGAGTCCACAATCTATGTGTAAGTTTTCATTTTATAACTATATATTGTTACAAATATCCCCTTCAAAGTATGTATATATATATACAGGGTGATTTAATGCGCGTTCGACCTAGACTGTGAATCATTTGTATTTGCATAATACCACAATCAAATGTTCTCTACATTAGTTATGTGTTATGTTTGAACTGTGTCTACATACTGTGATTTATTGATATTGAACTGGTGTTCGTGCAGACAGTGTGTAATTCACGAACTAGAAAGATGTTATACGTATTGTTCATGTTATTACTTCCCTAACCTATTTGATCTCCAATATATGTCATATGCGTACCCTATATGTCACTGACAATTTCTGTGTGTACTTCGATTGTAACATATCTATTAGAACAGTGTTTTTTTTTCTGTAAATATTTAAGACAAAGTTGATTATAACTATTAGCTTTGTATAGAACAGTGCAATGATTAACAGTTATGAAATGACTTAGTTGCACTGCTAATTTTACATGAACATCTAAAATAACGTTTGCATTTACTTGCGGACATTGTATGATTAACAAAACAAATAAATGCATAACTTGTAATATTGCTAAGAAATTGCTTGAAAATCAATTACAGCGTCATTAGGACCGACTAAGAAGAAACACTGACTACGTCAGTCATCATATATAAGTATCGAACGCTTAGAGTGACGGTGTACATTTAACGAATTTATTCGTATCAACACAACACGCTATCGAAGCGTTTAATTAGAGGAGGATTAGCGTCAATTCCGTTGCCATATCTATTTGCATTTCTGAGAATTACTCAAGTAATAATATAATATAAAGAAGTGAAACTCCAGAAGCTACAGCAGTATTGCAATTCTATCATACACACCTTTGTGGCCCTTTATTTATGGCAAAGAACCAATTGCCAAAACGTTACAGTACGGCATAAAACGAAACAACATATACACATAGTAGAATAAAGCTGGGGTCAACGCCTTGGAACGGTCAATGCTAAGCATTGGGGGTTTAAACCGGTTATAAAGCGCTCAACCTCACACTTGGCCCAGAAAATGGCATAATGCTTGGTATTTATCGAGATAGCACGACTTAATTTGGATTCCATTCTATAAAGACACCAGTTTCAATCCAATCACCTTGTCAAGAAAAGCGTTGTGAGTATAATACCTAGGACTTGTTCAACAACAATCCTCACTGTTTTAGGATTATTGACTTAAAGCCAAAACTTATTTGGAAAGGACATGTTAAGCTGTGTATGCTCTTTTTAGTTCGAAAGTGTAATCCGTCCTTCACCAAATTTATAAATGTGTGTGTAGCTGAAATTCAAAGTGTATGATATTTTATATCATATTACATGCAATTAATNTACTATAGTAAACACTTATTGTCTGTATTTCCATTAGTTTCAAGACTGACGGCATTTTATAACATTCCAACTTAAAGTCAGTATTCCTCATAGAGCATGATTTAGTGGGATTTGTGACCTAGATAGTGTAATTGTTTACGCACCACAAATGATTTTATAATGGCCCAGGCCCAAGGTTCTACAACAATAACAATCTGTAATGTTTAAACTCTGTCCATATACAGTCATATATTTTTATTTAATCGCATTTCGTGCAGACACATTTTTAATTCCCAAGTTGGGAGTAAATGCAATTATATTATTGGTCTTATTAAATCTGAGTTCGAGGTTTAGATGATATCATATATACACTATCAAACCTCCTCCTGTTTTTTTTTTGCATTTGAGTTCTAGTTTATTGTAACCTTCAAATAAGTTTGCACAACTTGAAGTAGGAAAAAATATTGACTGTTGCTACAAGTCAGGACCTCGTAATGTTGCGATATGAGATAAAGGCAATCACCATATTGACAATGCATACATATCTTGTTTGAATTCGTCAGTCGCAAATCAGTGTTTTCCGACTATCCATACAGCTACAATCCCTGAATTGCAAGGTTCCATTATTTGTGGCAATCTAAGTTAAAATAATGACAACCGGCATTGCTCATTTATCTTGAGGGGCTGTACTAACAATACTCGCGAGCAAAATGATTTAGACAAGTGCGATGATTAAACTTGTCTATGAAAAACGTTTTGTGAATAGGATTAAGGTCGGTGGTTGATTGTTCGTTGGAATTGTTGAGTGGTTGGTTTGTAGTTTGCTTTCATATGTGTTGTCTTATGTTTGCTATATTCTTTTTTCAAAAAGTTGCTTAACGAATACGTAATAACACAATCGTTGCCCATATGTATAATCCGTACATAACTGTTCGAAATGTGTTTTCAATGATATAAAATAAACAACAAAAGTCAGAGTCCCTTCTTTAAATAATTTCTCGTTTAAGCAGATGGTTTAACTTGAATGTAGTTCGTTGACAGTTATTCTTTCAGTACACATAAATGTTCAAACCATAGCTCAGTATAAAGAATACTTACTTCGCTTTTACGCATAATACTGTACATGAGTAATAATGTATTAAAAGGGTGTTTTTTCTAGTTGGAACAAAAAATGATTTACATTTGTAAGATACGAAGCAATGAAAATTTAACTGCACAATTATACTCTTCATGGGCTTAATTAATGTTGACTGTATACAAATTCTGATATAATTTGCTCTGCACAACAAATTAGGCTGCATGAACGCTTGTTTAACAATTACATAAAATCGTTCGACAAGTTCAACTGTTAAACTGCAAAAATAAGTTCATTTTCAGTTAAACAAATGTGTCTTTTTGTTCATTTTGACAATTTAGTTAATTCGGAATTTTAATTAAATTAAAGATTACCAACGTCATAACACATACGTTTAAACACTTTTATCATAAAAAGGCTTGGTTAACTCTACATAGTCCAGGTCCTAGAATTAGTTGGACTATATGTGAGGTGGATTGGCTTGTGTCTGGACAATTTTGTCCGCGGTAAGTGTTCGTTCTTGCTTCAACTGGTGATGGGTCAAAATTTACATATAAAACATAATTAGATATTCATTTCTTATAGTAAATTCGTCGAGATGAATCAATCGGCCGTTAACCGATAACTATTGGGGGCGTAGTGTCGATCGTTTGCGGGCATTCATTTGATGAAGCAAAACGGTGTAGACAATTGGATCATGTGCAATTTATGAGTGACGGATCGACGCCAGATTTTTACATCAAAGTCTAGACTGCCGACGGTAGATAATATAAATGCCAAAATCTGTGATCTCCTTCATTAATAATAGTCAATACCCCATTAAAAATTTAACATGCACATGTTCATAAAGAAAGTTGGGTCATTTGTACTGGGTTTTTTATGAAAAACAAAGATTTTCGTGAAGTGCTCGTAACTAAATTTGTTGTCTCCAAGAATGCTGAGGAGGTTAAAAAATTCCTTTCATTAAATATGTTTTGTCGTCTTGCTCACGAGATATTGCATTGCAAAAACAGGTTCGAATTGCACAACGGATTTCTTATAGCAATGACGACATATTTATTGTTACACTGTTTAGCGCGTCATTAAAATATAAAATTTACTTGTTGTAATGTATCCATTCCATTCATGAACAAAGACAATACATATTCCTCCGCAAATTCTCGGGTTAGCCAAAAGGAGTTCGTAACAAGCTTAAAATTGGACGGAGTCGACAAGCAGCATCGTTTATTACTGGAAAATATAACTAACAGTGGAGGAAAATCCGATCGCTCTGTTTGCTCCTTTAGCTTTCTGTCTGTCATCAAATATATGTTTAAGAATAATCAAAGTTGGGGATCATTTATTGCAAATAAATAGCTAATGTACTGAAATATCTTGCTGGGAATATGTATAAGATTAATATCAAACGTTTGAAAAGTATTATTAGGCGGTATTGCTCTGTTGTATCGGGTTAGCAAGACTCACTTTATTTAGTGTGTTTAAATAGTAAAGAATATGCTTTTATTGCTTTTTTTCAACCGTGCCTTTCTCAAGATTATAATATTTACACAGTACACAGTGTGCGTACACAGTAAACATATAGAAACAACATGAATTATTTACTGTCATCGTAGACAATGTGCATTTTTACAAATAAGTTAATGTTCGGAAGTTGTCCTAGACAAGGTAGAGTATAATTGAGTTACGAGTACTAGACTGACATTTAACGGATGTAGTTTCGTCACTAGCGACAGGCGAATGCTGCATCATATTTTTTTGTATACCAGTTTTGAGGATAATATGTTTATTGCATAATGACACTTTTACTCTCCTGACATATTTGCGATTACATGTTCGATGTCATTTTTAGCATATTGAAGTGTGCCAGTTAATGTGTGTGCCAGTTAGTATATACACACATTTGGGTGCTTCCAACAACATCACACGAACACAGGCCAGAAAGTTAACACAATACCGTTAAGAGGACTGAATCATGATAAACACCACTTATTTACCATGATTAATTAAACAAGATCGTATAACTGAGTCAATATGCAAAATGCCAGCCGTCTTTAATGTTAGCCCGACTTAGAAAAACTGTTTCGCAAATATCTGCTTACTAGTTACTTTAATTCATTGAGGTATTTTCGTAAATAAGATCGTTGCTGTTACATGTTTGCATCGGCTGTTGCAATTACAAATAAACAATTGTATAATCAATACGTTGAATGTAGAGAGATTATTAATACTGAGCATTTCAATTTCTTCAGAGAACGGATCTGCAAATGTTTTTTATGAGCAGCAGTGTTAAATATTTTCAGCTTTTAATAGTAAGACATGTAAACAGGTGTTAACTTTTCTGTAATATTAAAAATGCGTGCACTATACATTGAATACGTTTATGGGTAAGACACGTTTCGTGAACAAATTGCATCCGCAGCATGCATTCACCAAACATTCGGAACTCGGTTTTTTTTCGCTAATGTACACGTGATACAAATAAACATCACTACACTCTACTGGGTAATGCATTTGCATTCAAACTGGCCTCAGCGCGCTTTTAAATGTGTAAAAAAAACACTTGTGCATATACGAGTAAAAAAAATGATTGCTCATAGAGCTTATCCAGTCAAGCCAATTCAAATGTATTTTGTAAAGACACTGGTACAACTACTTACGAAGAATGTAATGGAAGTGGGAATACATCGATACGGATAAAGCAGCATTAAACAACAGTGTGAACAACAAATTACGTATAGAGACAATGCGACTGAAATGTGCAGTCTAAAGTGTGCATATGACATGCGAACGTTTTTATTGTATAACTATATATTCTCCCAAAACATAACCTCCAAAGTCCTTTTTATCTATACAGGATTATTTAATAGCGTTTAACCTAGATGGTGAATCATTTGTGTTTGCGTAATAGCACAATCAAATGTTCTCTACATTAGTTATGTATTATGTTTGAACTGTGTCTACATACTGGGATTTATTGTAATTGAACTGGTGCTAGTGCAGACATTGTGTAACTCACCAACTAGAAAGATATAATAAGTGTGGTTCATGTTATAACTTTCCTAACCTTTGTGTGCTCCAATATATATTACATATGCGTATTATATATGTCACTGACAATCGGTGGGTGTAACTCGAGTATTACATGTCGATTAGAACAGTCTTTTTTCGGTAAATATTTTAGAAAAAGTTAATTATATTTAAAAGCTTTGTATAGAACAGTTAAGGATTAACAGTTACGGAATGACTTGGTTGCACTACTAATTTTACATCAACATCTAAAATAAATAATGGTTGTATTTACTTGCAAGATAACCAATACAAATCAATGCATATATTTTAATATTGCTAAGAAGTTACAGTCATCAGATATATTATCGAACGCTTAGACTGACGGTGTACATTTAACGAATGTATCCGTATCAACACAAAACGCTATCGAAGTTTTTAATTAAAAAAGGATTTGCGTCAATTGCGGTGACACATCTATTTGCATTTCTCAGTATGGTTCAAGTATTAATGGCATATTACTTGGAATTTATCAAGATAGCACGACTAACTTAGATTCCATTCTCTAAACACACCAGTTTCAATCCAATAACCTCGCTAAGAAAAGCGTTATGAGTAAAATATCTAGGTCTTGATACCTTGACAATCCTCACTGTTTTAGTGATAATTGACTTAACGCCATTTACTTATTTTGAATGGAAATATTTAGCCGTTTATGCTCTTCTTAGGTCGAACGTTTAATCCGACTTTCACTTAAAACTCGTGTGTGTAGCTGAAATTCAAAGTGTGTGATATTTCATATCATAATAGGACATGCAATTAATCCAAACCATCAGAATATTAAACAGGCATGTTGAACGAAAACCTTCTAAATCAAGACTTATCATAGCAAAATAGGCTTAAATAATGAAGTTATGGCTCTTTAATGGATAATTTGCCTTCTCTACAATTTTCGATCGCTAATTAATATTTTCATCGAGTTTATGCTAAGTAAAATATTGCGTTAAACAGGGACGGATTATGATTGTTTGGGAATCGCGTTTTTGTATATAATCTACATTTTCAAAGAAATTGATCAAATATGTACATATAGACATATAATATATGTTTAAATGCATACAATTAAGTAGGCAAGTACCAAATGCATTTAACATTTCATCATACTTGTATAAAACGTATTTAAAAATAACAAACATGTAACGCCAAAGTCCGCACAATCAATTACTGTTTAACAATAGGTTTTGTTTTGTTATTTCCTATCAATACAAATAAATTATATTATGTTTCATTTTACACTTTGAGTGTGTGTCTTTTTGTGTGTGTGTGTGAAGTTCAATCCATTTGTTTACAAAACGTTATTAAACAAAATGCCAACAAAATGTCATTATTATAAATCGAGCAAGATGTCACAGAATTTCTGACAAAGATGATAACGTTTATAACTTATCCAGATTACCAGCGAGGAGTATTGCTCGGTGACTCCGGGTATCAATGCAGACCTTTCCTCTTGACTCCATACACCCAGGTGAGTTTGATTGATAATGGTTTTACTCCGGACGGTGCTAGCATACCACTATTTTTTGCGTGGAAACCAAGCTGGCATTTGTTTTTCAAAATCACATACACTACCAAGCGTTATAAGTTAACCTGAGCATGAAGTGCTCGAGATGAGGTATTGTGATCTCCCTCCGTTCGGCGCCCGTAGTCGTCCGATGTGCCATTTGCATAGTCAAATTGTAGCTGTTTATCACTCTTTAGGCCACAGGTTTTCACGAGGCTTATAGAAAATTGGTCAGCATGGTTAAATTGACAAAACATGTATTTTCTTTTCCGGAAATATGTTTATAGACCGCAATTGTGGTCTTCAGTCTATATATTCCATACTATAAAGTAGTATTACGCCGACATTAACTTTATGTTTACAATACGACAGTCCTGTTACATATTTTTTTTTATCTTCAAACATGTAGTCACTGACGCAGAAGTAAGGTTCAACACGGCCCAAACAGCAACTCGCAACCTCATCGAGCGGGTGTTCGGGATGTGGAAAAGGAAGTTTCATGTACTGCATTCCGAGGTTTGCGACGTAGAACACTAGTTATTGTGTATGTAGCTACTAACAGTCATTCTCGGTTTCTATTGTAATAATATATGTGCATTTTATTACATAATTTGTTTAAATACCCACATTACCATTGGTAATGGGGGCTACATAGGAGTCACTTTGTCGGTCGGTCTGTCGGTCGGTCTGTCTGTCCCGAAAATTTCATCCCAACTTCACCAAGTCTGATCAAGTTTTAATATGGGTCATGCCGTGTCAAAGACTAGGTCACGGGGTAACTTAGTGCGTTTTAAACCGAAAGTTTTTCTTGACCATAATTATGTAAAATCGCCATAAATTAGCTTCTCTTGTTTTGTGAAGACAGCATGCACAATATTATGTGTCAATGCAGCATGTGGCTCTTCCTTAATATTGTTAAGTTAAAGAAAACTACGTAACCTTGGAATCAGCCTAAAATACAGAAGCCCTAGTCGACATTGAAAACAAAGTGAACATGTTTTAAATGCACCCCGTGTGAATTAAAGTGTCTTCACATTTATTATAATAAAAATGATTGATCTGTTGTTGTTTTTTTTTAACTTAAATCATGAGCAGATAAGGATAAAGCCAGCGAAGAGCTCGAAAGTTATCGTCGTTTGGTCGTTTGTGCAATTCTCTACAGCCTCGCCTTGCTATGGAAGGAGCCAGATGAAGTCGACGTCGTTGTTGACGAACAGCCAGCAGCAGAAACATACAACGGACAAATGGACGGACGAGGTATTATAGCGCACATCGCAAGCGCATACTTCTCTTGAGGTAAGTTGCACCACTACCAATACAGTGTAAAGTTAATACATTTTTATTACGTATTATAAATAATAAGGCATACAGAATATAAAAGTTAATCCGATACAAAAGAAGGTAAACGAATTAAGTTTATACAACGAACAACATTTCTTACGTGTAAATAATACAAGTTTAACTAACGTTTTTTATAAACTGCCGATGCTAGGCGCGAGCATTTTTGCCAGAATTCAAGCTGCGCCTCCTGAACTTGGATGGCCTGCCTGTAGTACTCCATCTGCAACCCCTTCAGTGTTGTTGGCCTGCAATAAAACATATATATGCTATTTATTACACTATCAACATAGTTTAAGTTATTATAGCATTTCGAACGCGATTTATTATACATGTTTAACATTTTGGTTAACTATTTATACCTTTCCAATGGTGTTCTTTCACACCGCGTTGCCTTCGGCGGCTTGATGTCCGGTCCTCGAGCTGTTGTAACTTCAACAACCACATTTGAGCTTTCGTCATGATTTGACGCCGCATTGGCTGTTCAGATATAACATAATTAGCATGTTGCCTTTCCTTAAGATATATGTTACCTATTTGCAAGATGAACAACTTTGACATAAATTAAACATGAACTCATGTTGACTGTTCCTTAATTCATTATGATAGAAGCGAAATAATAAACACATTCATTGCCATAAATGACAGTATGTTTTTATTTTACCAAAATATAAGATATCAGTGTACTTATTGTATCATTTCTAATAAGATGAAAATGTTATACATGTTGATTTGGATCTACATGTACACATCTCGACCGAATTTTCAGATAAACCTGTCAAAAAGAATAAATAGTTATACATGTATTTGCAAGTAAATAAAATAATCATTACTATTATTATTATTATTATTATTATTATTATTATTATTATTATTATTAGTATTAGTATTTTTATTATAAGTATTAGTAGAAGTAGTAGTAGTAGTAGTAGAAGTACCTCCATCAGCAGAAGCACCTTCATCAGCAGTAGAAAACATGCTCGAAATCCCTGCAAATAAATATAAATTACATTTGAAAAATGACGAACTTTTGTATTGACGAAAATAAATGATTTCACAGTAATCAATTGTAATATAAAGTGCTAAATAATAGAATTTCCCGTGTGGCACATCCACAGTTCAACTGAACCGGAGCAGTTTATCTTATATTGACCGCTGGTAAAATCGGTTACAAGTGTAAATGTAAGCATAACAACATATGTTTTAACTTGGGCAATGGGTTTTTATGCATCGGTTTTTATGCATGGCTAATTCTTATAATAAAAGAAAATAATTAAATATAAATAATAAATAAACAAAGACTAGCACACATTTCATTACACAGCAGATAAATCAGAGGACAATACCCGTGTACGAAATGGGACATTCCAAGTAGGTGCTTTTTGACGACCATATACTTTACACATCTCTAACGTGAATTAAATCGGACAGCAACTTTTGCAGATATTTTTACGAATTGTGTGCTGCCTTATGGTTTGTTTTACATTCGAAAAGACAAAAGCATTTGCTCGGATTAACACAATGCATATTGTACAATTGAAGTGAAAATGTGATTAATGAATGCCCGCGACACTTGTGCGAGGAAAACTATCTTCATTAATAACGTGTTAATCAAATTAAATGCAAACCTTCCCACAGTACGACGTGTGAGAGCTTGTTCTAAACCGGAACTTCGGCTTGTTCTAAAAAAAGATATTGTGAATACCAATAACATTGTTTAAACTACTCTAACAAAATGCTATTCATTATAGTGCTTTATTGAAACATAAGAAAACATGTTCAGCATTAACGCGGACGGTCTCATCTACATTTTTTTACCACTGTGACTGTCTCTTGAAGTACATTTGGTAAATAAGAGCGTATAGCTCGTGCTGTAGTTGTTAAGCACTGGGAGATTGTTTTAGACTACAGCCACGAAACTACATGTAGCTCTTGAACACCAATAATATTAGAGAAAAATCGTTACGACGAACAAGTACATGTAACATAATTTTCAACAACACATGTGTAAGAACAATAGGCGTACCTGCAATCATGCTTTCGCTTTTTGAAGCATCAGGTATCCCGCTGAATGATGCGAAAGACGACATCATCCCCACTATTTCTTGGCTGGTGGCGGACTACTCCGGGATTGGTGGACCACCGCCCGTCTTTGCCTTCTTATTCTTTCGTTTGTGAAGTCCTTCTTGGCCGTCTTCACCTTTTATGTGTTATTTACATACATTGTTTTAAGACTTAACTGTCACATAATTGACAGGTCATAGTAAAAATGTATTTAATGAATCGTTTAACTATTGTGAAGTCCATCGTAAATTAATTGGACAAAAGTAATTCATTTGCTTTTGTATAACAATATGTTGAAGTGATATAGCTAATACAAATAATTCGTATTGTGTTTAATACTTACAGGATAGATACTAGTGATCGTTGATTTNAGATTGAAAGTCGTATCGAAAGTTATAAAGAATAATTCAACCAAATTATACAAAACATTCGAAATAGTAGATCTATCTTACCTTGATTTATTCCATAAAATCCAAAAATAATCCATGTAACAGTATAACGGACGCTTTTGCATTCAGGGCCTGTAATAATTGTTTTAGAAAAACTAAATACAGACCATGAAGCCATCCTATAACCACTACAAGCAATTTCCAAATGAGTTTAGACCTATGCACTTGCTTAACTTTTAACTACGTCACACCATGTACACGTCATGTACTCGACATGACTGCTACGAGTGTTTGAGATGGTGAGGCACCTTGCAGGGTAATTGCATTTCTGTGAGAAACTATTGCACTTTTGTAATGCACTCAACATATTGTGTGTACACGTCTCAAAAAAGTTAATGTTCTGTAGATTCAATTGCGGTAGCTTTGATTGTATGACCATAACATGCTATTCATTACTTATATTATCAAAATGTGATTTTATATCACTATGTATTGAATTACTCATGTTCACATTTTCCATTTAAAGCGATGCCAATAATTAATACCCAGATTTAATTATATTTTATTGGTGTCTTCAAAAATGTCGTTTTGTTTTATCAAAGTTCATTTTATATGTGCACGATGCTCGTTTATTATTAAAATTAAACGCTGTGTATTTATCAAACAACATCAACATAGCTATTTTAGTACGATTCACCAGCATTAACGCCGCCTGGCCGGGCTCTTGCCATGACGCCCATGTGTTCAGGGTGTCGAAACTTTGTCGTCACATGGAGGAAAACCATCAAGGTAATTGTTAATGATATCATTTTTGTAAAGAACCAAATAGTCAATTAGTCAAACGCTGTGCCCGCTGCCGATGCTAATTATTACAGCTCTGAAATTTCATGATTTGGAATTTCCCAAAAGACACTAATAATTGTGAACTTACATTCTTAAAATGCCAAAATAGAAGAGCTGTCTATATTAGCGTTGTCCTTATTTGAAAATAATTTCTACATGCATGATTACGTTTATAACTTATCCAGATTACCAGCGAGGAGTATTGCTCGGTGACTCCGGGTATCCATGCAGACCTTTTCTCTTGACTCCGTACTTAAACCCAGGTGAGTTTGATTGATAATGGTTTTACTCCGGAAGGTGCTAGCATGCCACTATTCTTTGCGTGGAAACCAAGCGGGCGTTTGTTTTTCAAAATCACATACAATACCAAGCGTTATAAGTTAACCTGAGCATGAAGTGCTCGAGATGAGCTATTGTGATCTCCCTCCGTTCGGCGCCCGTAGTCGTCCGATGTTCCATTTGCATAGTCAAATTGTAGCTGTTTATCACTCTATAGGCCACAGGATTTCACGAAGCTTATAGAAACTTGGTAAGCATGGTTAAATTGACAAAACATGTATTTTTTCACGGAAATATGTTTATAGACCGCAATTGGAGTCTTCAGTCTATTTATTCCATACTATAAAGTAGTATTACGCCGACATTAACTTGTTTACAATACGACAGTCCTGTTAACGGCCCAAACAGGAACTCGCAACCTCATCGAGCGGGTTTTCGGGATGTGGAAAAGGAAGTTTCATGTACTGCATTCCGAGGTTTGCGACGAAGAACTCTAGTTATTGTTTATGTAGCTACTAACAGTCATTCTCGGTTTCTATTGTAATACTATATGTGCATTAAATTACATAATTTGTTTATATACCCACATTACCATTGGTTATGGGGGCTACATAGGAGTCACTTTGTCGGTCGGTCTGTCTGTCCCGAAAATTTCATCCGATCTTCACAAAGTCTGATCAAGTTTGAATATGGGTCATGCCGGGTCAAAGACTAGGTCACGGGGTCACTTAGTGCGTTTTAAACCGAAAGTTTGTCCGGACCATAACTATGTAAACTCGCCATAAATTAGCTTCTCTTGTGTTGTGAAGACAGCATGCAAACGATTCTGTGTCAATGCAGCATGTGGCTCTTGCTTAATATTGTTAAGTTAAAGAAAACTACGTTACCTTGGAATCAGCCTAAAATACAGAAGCCCTAGTCGACATTGAAAACAAAGTGAACATGTTTTAAATGCACCCCGTGTGAATTAAAGTGTCTTCACATTTATTATAATACAAATGATTGATCTGTTGTTTTTTTTAACTTAAATCATGAGCAGATAAGGATAAAGCCAGCGAAGAGCTCGAAAGTTATCGTCGTGTGTGCAATTCTCTACAACCTCGCCTTGCTATGGAAGGAGCCAGATGAAGTCGACGTCGTTGTTGACGAACAGCCAGCAGCCGAAACATACAACGGACAAATGGACGGACGAGATGTTAGGGCGCACATCGCAAGCGCATACTTCTCTTGAGGTAAGTTGTACCACTACCAATACAGTGTAAAGTTAATGCATTTTTATTACGTATTATAAATAATAAGGCATACAGAATATAAAAGTTAATCCGATACAAAAGAATGTAAACGAATTAAGTTTATAAAACGAAAAACATTTCTTACGTGTAAATAGTACAAGTTTAACTAACGTTTTTTTTAAACTGCCGATGCTAGGCGCGAGCATTTTTGCAAGAATTCAAGCTGCGCCTCCTGAACTTGGATGGCCTGCCTGTAGTACTCCATCTGCAACCCCTTCAGTGTTGTTGGCCTGCAATAAAACATATATATGCTATTTATTACACTATCAACATAGTTTAAGTATACCATTTCGAACGCGATTTATTATACATGTTTAATATTTTGGTTAACTATTTATACCTTTCCAATGGTGTTCTTTCAGACCGCCTTGCCTTCGGCGGCTTGATGTCCGGTCCTTGAGCTGTTGTAACTTCAACAACCACATTTGAGCTTTCGTCATGATTTGACGCCGTATTGGCTGTGCAGATATAACATAATTAGCATGTTGCCTTTCCTTAAGATATATGTTACCTATTTGCAAGATGAACAACTTTGACATAAATTAAACATAACTCATGTTGACTGTTCCTTAATTCATTATGATAGAAGCGAAATAATACACATTCATTGCCATAAATGGCAGAATGTTTTTATTTTACCAAAATATAAGATAACTGTGTACTTATTGTATCATTTCTAATAAGATGAAAATGTTATAAATGTTGATTTGGATCTACATGTACACACCTCGACCGAATTTTCAGATAAACCTGTCAATAAGAATAAATACTTATACATGAATTTGCATGTAAATAAAATAATCATTACTATAATAATAATAATAATTATTATTATTATTAATATTATTATTATTATTATTATTATTATTATTATTATTATTATTATTATTATTATTATTATAAGTATTAGTAGTAGTAGTAGTAGTAGTAGTAGTAGTAGTAGTAGTATTATAAGTATTAGTAGAAGTAGTAATAGTAGTAGTAGAAGTACCTCCATCAGCAGAAGCACCTTCATCAGCAGTAGAAAACATGCTCGAAATCCCTGCAAACAAATACAAATTACATTTGAAAAATGACGAACTTTTGTACTGACGAAAATTAATGATTTCAATGTAATCAATTGTAATATAAAGTGCTAAATAATGGATATCGCCGTGTGGCACCTCCACAGTTCAACTGAGCCGGAGCAGTTTATCTTATATTAACCGCTGGTAAAATCGGTTACAAGTGTACATGTAAGCATAACAACATATTTTTGAACTTGGGCAATGGGTTTTTATGCATCGGTTTTTATGCATGGCTAATTCTTATTATAAAAGAAAATAATTAAATTTAAATAATAAATAAACAAGGAATAGCACACATTACATTACACAGCAGATACATCAGAGGACAATACCCGTGTACGAAATGGGACATTCCAAGTACTAGTATAAGTATAACTGTATATATTGCGTTTTATATTTGCAACTCATCAATACCAGTTTGATATAAATGAGGTCATCGTCATATAAATATGTATTTCATTTAGGGCATATCAATATAGTTTATTTATGATAAGAATAGTAATGACTCGAGTATTTATCCACGTGGAACACCGAATTCTATAGAAAATATCTCCAATTGTATTTATTGTTTCATTCAAATCTACAGCAAATAAGCCTACGTTTAGGTTTTGAGTTTAGGACTCTGAAAAGCCGTACACAAATGAAAATAACCAATGTCAAAAGGAAAACCATTCAGTTGAGTGAATGAACTTCTCCACTAAATGCAACTTATTATATCGAATCACGTCAATGCCTATACTCGGTAATATTTAATTATCTGTAATAATATACCAGACATTTCATGTTTTAAAACAATTATGTCGTCCATTCGTATAACATATACCTGCGTATCGTAAACTGACTTTATAATACGATACATTAAAACATAGAATCGATGTACAACGTCTGTCAATATAAAATATGTATGTGCCGTACGAATTTATTTACGACGAAACATGTATGTCTTGAAATAATCGACATCATGAATGATAACTAGACTTGGTGCAGCGGCTTAATCCTTAAGTCCCAATTGCAATTATTTGATATTGAATCAAATTATAGGACTACGGTGACCATATGGCTATTGCAATAACTTACGTGTATATATAATATATGCCATTCATAAAATACATTTTAGAGAGTATGCAATTATCTGGAAAGAAAATATATCGTACTATGCATTTACACTTGTCTTTATACATTTGCGTCGAGTTCAGATGCAGTGGTAAGATACGAAATGTGGGTCACAGAAACAACAAATATAATGTTGATTATACAAAAAACGTGATGTAATTAACAATGCAACCTATATTTATACAAATACGCACTTTAATATAAACCATCACATGTATCCAAGTTTGCACTGGACAGTATTGAAATATAATTGTATCGATGACCGCGTTACAATGGTTAATATCGTCTGAATTAGATTGTTACTGCGTCACAAAGCGGATATTAGGTCTACAACTAATTGACAAACTGTCTGAAAAGGCCAATATCTACACTGCTGCAGCCAAAATACGATCAAATTGCATGGCAATCAACCGATGCTAGGCATTCGCAACACACCTTAATTGGATTGTTTTTCTTAATACCGGATTTCGCAAGTACATGTGCTTACATATTCATACGTGTAAAGTCGTCATTTATAAATTGCAATGGTTAACTTTTACATTCATGTGTTATGCAATATATGTTTTTGTCTTTTAAATTCAAATAAATAACTTCTGTGTTGAATCTTAACAAGCCGGCTTTGTTTCCATAATACATATTATGATTTGTAAAAGAATTGTCGGTACACGAATTATTTCTTCTAGATAATTACATTAATATTACTATAGTTCACACTTGTGCAATTTCAAAGAAGCACAAACTTGTGTAACTGTTATGTTTGCCGATACTACAATGTAAATTTTGTTAATTAATAATTTGAACTACCGCATAATGTATAATGGCAACATTCTCATGTGCTCACCTCTTTTCGGAACATACATGTTAAGGCTCAAACAATCTTCCGTTTGATGTCTCTTAAAAATTCCCGTCCTAGTCATCCATTCAACAGTGCCCTGGGGCAGGTTACGTAAGAGCTGCTTCTCTTTCAGGATCTGTTGAGGACACACGTGCTTCTTGTCCCAGACGGCATGCACGCCAGACCAGCGTTCATTCGGGCTCGACGCCGATTTGAACCTTAGGCGACCCTTTTGGAGGCTTGCGTACTGCAGACCCAAGTATGCCTCAACCGGCTGCAATACGACGCGAGCGTCCACGGGGAATTTTACAAGCGCTCCACGGAGGTCGCCGTACTTTGTGGATACCGTGGTTGGTCCAAATTGTTTTTTACAATTACAAGAGGCAGCACTCCGTGGATAAACCAGATCAATGGAAGACATAGTATCTGCCAGTGTATCCGGCGAGGATTCATACTGATTGCATTACACGAACTCGTATATTTTTGTATATTTACATGTAATTGCACACATCTTTCCACAGATATATTCACTATGCCATTTGTTGGAATACTGAGCTACGTGTACGAAAACAATTTCGATTCATATTTTCAATTACGTTTTATTGCAATTATATTCTATTATCTTCTATATCAAAAGCTTGAAATCAAGAAAACACAAAGCCAATTCGATATTCACACTTAGCTACTAGAATAAGGTTCACATTAGAAGAGAACAATTAAACATGGAACAAACACGTGCTAAGATAAAATATAAATCCATGAAAGAATAATTCACGATCCACAACCACTGTGAACATAAAATCAAAGGATCACGACGCATCTTATTATATCCATTCAACAGATCATATAGCCTGATGTAATTACCAGTCTGCAAATGAAAGCGGATAATGTTTTCCAAACGGAAACTGAGGTAAATTCGAAAACACCACTGCGGCCAAGTATTCCATTGCGATACTGCGAGAGGGAACGAGTAAAAGCCTTGTTCAAGAGCTGATGGGATTGTATTGGTCGAGACAGACAATGCCGTGAATTTAGCGTTACAGCGTCTCCCGTTTAAATCACCGATGGCAGATTGTTGCCGTATGAACAAGACTTTGCTGGAATCAATCCATGTATGTGTTCCTCAGAAATGACGTTGGCACGAATCTAATAAAGAAATAAACAGTAAGGCGGAATGATATAGGTTAACTGTTTATGGGTCCATGTAATCCATTCGCGAGGAAACCGTTTTGTGTCTCCCTAAGCGCCTTGTATGAATCAGATTATTTCTCATAATAGCCGTACATCCAAAGTTACTTCTTCATATATGACTATTTTTCCCACTTATATGGATTCAGTTAAAACAAATATACTTTAAAGGAAATGCAAACCTATGAGGCTATCTGTCTAGGACACTATTGGGTTTAAACATATTTATCAACACAATCATATTAAACCGTGTCATATATTTTACAAATTAAACTGAGCAAGAATCTTCAGCAACACTAACACTTACTCCGCCAAAAACGCAGATCAAACGTACAAGGTTATACATTTTTAGAAGTATTAACAAATTAAAATTAATGTTATTGCTCCATTTTTGCTCGGATTCTAGCAAACGCCAACACAGTTTCAAGTGACACGAAATGATGAGGGCGCATTATCACAGTCGCAGAAAGGCTTTTAAAACGAATATTATATAACCCACTTTTTCCTGTTCTTTAAGACAAACGTGGTCTTACGTTTAGAACTGGGAAGAAAGTTAATGATGCCAAACTAACATTCTAAGAGCTAAGTACTATTGTTGAGAAAAAAATACTCCGACTGATCGACATTACATAGGGTTTGTTTACACATTCAGATATTCGCAGTGTCAGAATATGTATGGTGTGTACAATAAACCATAAAACTTTCAAACAAATAGCAGATTCGACAGATTCTACAAAATTCAATTTTAACAATACAATCAACGTTTTATTATTCTGTTTTTCAGATTTCTTCCGGAACACATTGACGAATTTTCTTTTTAAATCTGTATGACTCAATTTGATCAGTGTGAATGACATATGGTTCAGATTGAAATTGAAACTTAACCGTAAATCAACTTAACAGCCGATGATGCTTTGATGCTGAAACGGGTCGAGTGTTAATTGTGAAACATTTATGACGATTTATTGAGTAATAAATTCTGATGTTGGGTGGTATGTTTTTATAAGTGGGTACAAATGAGGAATTTCAAAAGTACAATTTATTTTAAAATGAAATGATGAAACCTACTTCACTCATATGTCTTTACCAGAGATTAAACTATGAAATATGTTATTTAAAGAATGTTTGAATAATAACTTAATGAGTATGTTTAAGTAAAGCTCATGTATGCAAACAAATGAATATATACGTTACGCTGCTGTAGCAATAAAGTGTTCTAACCCTATTCCTTTTAAGATAAACGATACCAGCAAAACAAAACATTTTAGTCAATGAACGGATAATTGGAGTAAATTAAACTATATAAATCATGTCTGTGCTTGTTATGTATAAATACATTCTGCGTTATAACGTACACAGGTTTAACCACTGTTCAAAATAATTGTGCATTTAACAACGATAACAACACAACCTGCGGTTTGAAGAAAATGTCGTACATACACTTTAAGCAAACTTTTTAAGTTCCATTTATTGACTTTATTATGCCTTAAACATCAAATAGACATTAAAACCATACACACACGCGAATTAAATAACAACCCGTAGTTTCAGCCATAAATCATATAATTAACTTTATTATTATTGTCGTCTTCGCTTTAGACATTTGTTTGAAACAAATGTGCATAGCAGACACTAACGTCATCGTTTATATTGCGCTACTAAATGACAAGACCGTTAACATTTCATTCACACTGTCGTTTAACGTACATTGTGAATAATCTTTCTGTATTTCTATAACATGTTGCATAGTTTCATAGCGAAGCATTTATTAACGTTTAAATGCCATGTGCTATTGATATTAACGTTATAATATAATTAATGCACAACATGACAAGTGGTACTATTATGCTCCATACCCAGTCGTGAAATCGTACACCATACATCATAAACACTGTTTTAATTTAAAACAAACTGGACCTTAATTAGGTGGTCTGTAAACAGTCCTTATTAGTTTCTGTACATTTTTCCAATCTTCATACACATTTTAGTTATAGCATACAATTTATATTTTGGTTCCACATAGGACCATGTCATAAACCTAATGGCTTTAATAAAATACATGCTACAATTTCGTGCAGATAAAGAAAATCAAAATAAATATTTTAATCGAATAGTTCCATCCAAAATCACTTTATTTAAATATGATAATTTTCTGAATTATACATATTTCAGAATTTGATATTACTATTATTGAGTTAGTCGAAAACAAAATTGGTCTTCAAAGTGTTTGCACAAAGAATTTTGAAAAGTTTTGAAAAGCATTTGACTAAATGTAAATATAATTTTTTAATTATCACCAACTAGTGTTATAATATTAATAAATAAGTTTCGATATAACTGCAAAGGCATACACTATTTATATTTTCTTCTGCATCTCAGCAAAGTACCTAAACCAAAATAACAGTATTGAGATGATTATTATGTAACATAATTTTGGTAATGTTTGGCAAACATTGTTTAAAAAGTAGTAGCATAACATACAACTACCGACATTTATAATAATGGAGAATTAAACATCACCAACATCAACATATATCCCTGTACATTCATATAGGGAAGCCTTAAAGCTTTTAGTTGAACTCGAGCGTTTTTATTATAAGTTGATCACAAACACTGCGGTGAAGCATTAAACCCTGTCTTAAGATTTATACTTGTTTAATGTGTTAGTGGGCTTAATGATGATACTAAAGGTACGCATTTGCCTGTTGGTTCCGGAGTTAAATTAAAACGGAACACATAACAAAAACAACGAATATGCCAACTTTCATGATGGTATTGGTTTAAACTAATTTTAAAATGATGCGTAGTTTTTCAACTGAAATATAAGATGCGCATACAGTTTGTTCGGAGATAAGGTTAAGCTAACTCATGTTTTAATGCATGAACCTCAACTTTATTATTTAACACGCGTCTTCGTTGAAAGCAAAGCAAATTTACCCATTAATTTAAATTAGAAGAAGAATAAAACAACATTTTTGTACACATCAACATTTACAGATCATTTAGACAGGTAAACACAAACAGGTGCGACATGTGTTTTACCGATTTCCATCTGGTGTTTGAAGAGATTGAAATGCCCGAAATATTTTACATCTCTTTGTTTAACGGTTTGCTTATACAAATCGTAAATTTGTTATTTCAACGGCCAAAGCACATATTTTAACTTAAAAGGAATTAATCTGAAAACAACCCATTCAATTAAAGTTTCGATTTTCGGATGTTTTCGCAACCCGTTTGGTATGCATTAATGCGTTTTAGGAGAACGATCTGGCACTCTTTTACATGGCTCATATACACTGCATTCAAAGACTGCGATGTTATCCACCATTGTATGTGTGTTTAAGGGACTATATATATATTATGATATGTGTTAATAGTTTATTCTTAAGTTTACTTACGCTTAAGCAAATATATTATCACATTTTCTGATAAGATAGTCAATACGTCATTCTTTGTTAACAACAATGTTAACAAATAGTTTTTCATATCCCACCAATATTTGCCATAAATCAAACTTAATCTTCGCGTTTATGTTAAATTGCTTATCGCGCCCAGTTTTGAATATAAAATAAATCAAAACAAACTATAGTCATTGCGCATACCAATTTCACTCTTCACTAGTATTCAAAGGACAAATTAGACCCTATTCATTGCAAGTATATGACATATGATTTTTAACAAAAACAGAACATACACAACATTTCTCGTGCAATTAACCTACTTATTATGTACATATGCGTAATAACGGAAATATGTAAACACCTTTGCACAACGTTTGCCTGTCGCCTGTGACGCAAATACAGTGGGAGAAAATGTCAGTAAAGTATTCATTTGTGCTTATATTCTACATTGTCTAAGACATCATCCAACCATTTATTATTTAGATATTGCCTAAGTTGACAGCTTGCATTATGGTTTGCTGCGTTTTACAAACAATGTTTACAGGGTTTTTTTTCCGTGTGCCTCACACTTTTTAAAAAGCACTGTGTCTGTGGAACAAGAGTTCTGCGATAGCTTTTTTGTAATATCTGAGTATGGATTACGAAGTGATAGAACTGTGTATTTTGCCGATCATAATAGCCATGCGGTTATTCCTTGAAGACAAGGCCCTTGTATACTTTTGTTATTAATCTCAGACCAAGCAGTAAATAATCCCAGAACATAAGTCAGTACCGTTGCTATTGATTTTCGGTTAATCATCACCAACTTTGAATGTTCTTAAAAGTATATTAGATGGTCGACAGCAACCTAAAGGAGAAAACATTGCGATTGGATTTTCACCGCTGTCAATTATGTTTCCCAGTAATAATCGACGATGGCCGTCGTATTCGTCTAATAATGTGTGTTACAAGCTCCATACGCTACGGGATAATATTATTGTCGTGTTAAATAAATTGAATGAATAATCTCACCAATTACAATCGTTCATTTAGTACTCTGTTAACACGAACATTATACTTATATTGTACGGCCATATCATGTATAGCTGTCTAAAATATTTATCCAATCGCCAATAAATAAGACACCCTTTTTATGAACATATAAACTACTTTAACTTTTTTTTTTATAAATGAAGTTATATATAGATCCGAACATGTTTATAGACGTCAGCAAAACATGGTATCAGATCACCAATTATGCCACGTTAGTTCAAAAGTTTTTTATCGCGAATATTATTTTGAGACTAAACAATGTCGTCATTGATACAAAAGATCTGTTTTCCATTTCCCATTACGTACGTTCAATTAAAATACCGCGTGTGCCCGACTTAGAAATATTTTAACAGATAAGGATTTTTTTCTCAGTTATACCATTTTGGTCCACCCAAGTCAATGTTTCTCTGTCGTTCTGTAATAATGCCGTCAGTAAGTAGTAAATGTCATTATTCATTACGTTGGAGAATACAGATGTGTAGTTAGATTATCAGTGCTTCGTATCTTGCACAACTAAAAATAAGTCACATTTTTCCAACGCGCAAACTGGCCAAATTAATACATATTTCATAATTATTAAACGTGCTGGTTTATGGTCTTTCTCCTTTCTCTTGCTCACATTTGTTGGCTCTTATTAAAACAAACACAACGTGTATGTAAACATTTGAAAATACGTTCGTTATCGTATTGTGTTCAATAAAAGCGATACTCATAATTAAAGGCTAATACATGTATACTTGAATCATATCTGATAAAACATTATTATTAAAATATATTAAAAGGTAGAAGGGGTCATACCAAGTTAAGGAATATCTACTGATGACACCACTCGACTCTCACGAGATATTGTAAATACTGGTCAATACTATTTAATTTCATGAGCATGTAACAACATTCATGTCGTTAATCAAATGCATACAACTTGTCTGGTCTGTACAATCTTATATTCAGCAAACTATTCTAATTGACATTGTCATTATTTATTACGTGATTGTTTTATCTTTACCATATCGTCTCGCATTTATGGTGAAAGCGATACAGTGTTGGACGGAAGTTATATACGAGCTTTTATGGTGCCCTTCCATTAAATGGCGATGGTAAGTATGTCGTAAATATGTCGTTCATTGATGCCGCTTAATTGTTCTTGAATAATTCATTGAAAGATACTCACTAATAGAATGCTGCCATTGACGACGAACGCGCACCATAAAACATCAACATATACTATATATATTAACATGATGCAGGTGTTCAATGACAATTCCGTGGCATAATTAATTTCTATCATGATTCCTTACAACTACAAAGCCTTAAATGTAGGGTAAGTACAACCTTGGTTTATGTATAATAGTATAAGGTGCTTTTTCACAAACCACTGTAGGAATTATAATTGTCTTTTCACCGACATCTCCATCAATGAACTTAAACACTCGGATTTACTCTTGGCAGATTAAGATGTCGTTATGAATGCTGTATTAAACAATCGCTTTAACGTGTTTACATTGATAAAATTTCCATAGTTTAATTGTAAACCTACGTAGTACTAATTCAATCATGAGTTTTAATAGTGTTAATTATATCGATTTTACTTTGACGTTAATAAACTGCAATATGACACTATTCCTTTAAAACGCGAATACAGACCTGAAGTCATATTTCAGTCCAAAACAAAGGGTATTCATAAAAAAATATATAAAATATACATACACAACACTCATTTGAATTTATTTTTGGTATACACGATTTCATCATCACGAATAACTGGCATAAGCCACAATATGTATTGCAGTACAGTATACATGAATAGTATTGTGTATAATAGATGTATTCAGGACGATGCTTAATCATAGTTAAATGTACATGGATTGTGATCGGAAATAAATGCATCTACGAGCCATAATTGTATGCAAATATTCCACACACAAAACTTTTCTAATCAAACACATAATGAAGTTCACTATCATATATTCATACATTTGGTTAAGGAATTTGGTCAGTGTTTTATATCATATACAGCGAAAAAAACATAACAACGACCACGCGCTCTAACAACGAACACGTGAATTGTTCAATATAGCATGCTTGTCTCTTAATTGAAAAGAGGTTAATTATGTTTGAAATTTAAGGTTAGCGCATGTGTCACATACTCATGTTTTTTCGGCAGTAATTGCATACCACCGACTGAATAATCTCGGTTTGTTCATTGTCTTTTTCTCTTGGTAGTGTTTATTAGAAGTTCCCTTATAAAAGAGCGAGTAAATTGGAACAGCCAAATGATTTTACACAAGCGAAACACATAACAGACATGATGGAAACGATCTAACGCCAAACTGTAATGTAAATCAATATTTTCCGATGAATCCGTTTACACACTATCGGTACTATTTTGCCTAAACCATTGGGCTGTGCATTAGCTAAAATGGTTACAATTTACTAGTACATATATTTAATTGTGTGACGTATATACAAACATTTACGGCTTTCCATATGGAGCTTTGTTTAAAGATAAAGTTAATTCAAACCACGAGCACATAAACATCAGGTAACCTATTAACTACCATTGAGTATAATTGTGTAATTTATTTTGCACAATGACGTAGCTGTACTAATAAGTACATACCATATATATATATATTAATAAATCATACATTACATTTACTTTCACAATGACGTAGCTATACTAATATGTACATACCATATATATATTGATATAAACCGTATAGTAATGTTTGAACACTTATATTGCCCATACTTGTTAAATATACCTGCGAATCGTATGCACAACTTTGAGCTTATAATACGATACACTTCAAAAAGATTCGATGTTATAGTTTTTTTCAATTCGTAATATATGTTTGTCAGAGGCATTTAAAAACATAATCGACATGAATAAATCGACATCATACATGATAATTTGACGTGACTCCTTCGACCCAAGTCTTAAGTCCCTAATGCCATTGCTTTAGTTACCAAATTATAGATCAACGTGACCGTATGGACATATTATATATATGCACTTCAACTTTCTGCATCAATAGAATAATGACAATAATGAGACAGAAGTCACAGCAATAAGCGACGATAAACAAATTTAATAAGAAGTTTGTACAGGTTTACGAAAATTATTAATAAATTTGACTAAATTGACAACGGAGACTTGATAAATGAAATAAACCTGTATATAATTAAAACACGCTTTTTCAACGACGTTATGGATGATCATTGGAACAATGCATTGCTAGTAAGATAATAGGCGAGTTTCCATTCGGAACGACATTATAGCGCGACCTAACAACGAAACTTATCGATCAAGTATATGTTAACAATGGAGCTAGGTACAATTCATTTGATTACGTCCATATTCATTATTTCGACTTTGTATTTGAATATCTACAATCTAACCAATTACCATTATGCCCTAAGCTAGAAAGAATTCACGAAATGACGATTGCCATTCAGTTACAGATGCAGTGATAAGATACGAAATGTGGGTCACATACACAACAATATATTGTTGATATTAGCGAACAACATGGCGAAATTGCCATACAATTCAATTTGCAAACTAAAACTATGCAAATACAATCCAATGAAAAATAAACTGTTAGGACTATCAAAGTTTTCCAATCTTGCACTGAACAACTTCATTATTGAACTACACGTGTATCGTTGACCGTTTGCAATGGTTAATGCCGTTTGACTTGACATGTGACTGCGTCCCAGAGCAAATATTAATTCTTAAACTGATTGACAAACTGTCTAATAAAAACAATATCTAAACTGCCGCAGTCAATATAAGATCAGGATGCAAGGCAATCATCCGATGCTAGACATTTGCAACATAGCTGCATGGGATTTTTTTCCTGAAATATCGATTCCGTATTTCGAAAACATATTTGCGAACATTGCATTTTTTATTGTATTATTGTGAAGTCATCATATATCATTTTTAAAAGGATTTTTTGTAAAATTTAAAAAGCATAATAAGTTATTTTCATTTATTACATTCAACTAAAAACACGTATTCAAGCTAAACACGTCGGCTTGTTTTCCAAATACAGATTATGATTTCTTACAGAAATGTTTGTTAACGGATGACTTTGTTAAATATTCACATTTTTAATTTAATTTTTACAATGTGTAAATAAAAGTCAAAGAAGCAAAATCGTGTGCAGCTTTTATATA
>VMBQ01001759.1:65881-110438 GCA_007657795.1 Dreissena rostriformis
TATAAACACATATATATTGTTGCATGTGCTCACCTCTTTTAGGAACATACATGTTAAGGCTCAAACAATCTTCCGTTTGATGCCTCGTAAAACGTCCCGTCCGAGTCATCAATTCGACCGTGCCCAGGGGCAGGTTCAGCAATAGTTGTTTTTCCTTAAGTATCTGCTGGAAGCACACGTGGTTCTGATCGCAGGCGGAATGCACGCCAGACCAGCGCTCGTTCGGGCTCGACGCCGATGTGAATCTTAGGCGGCCCTTTTGAAGGCTAGGTACTGCAGGCCCAAGTAGGCCTCCACCGGCTGAAGTCCGACGCGAGCGTCCGCGGGGAACTCTACAAGCGCTCCACGGAGGTCGCCGTACTTGGTGGACACCGTGGTGGGACCAAATTGTTTCACAATCACAAGCGGCAGCACTCAGTTATTAAATCATGCAAATAAAAGACACAGTATCTGCCAGCGCATCCAAAAAGGATCCATACTGATTGCATTACAAGAACGCGTATATTGTCATATATTTCCATATATGTTCACACTGCTTTCCACATATATATATATTCACTATACAGTCGGTTTAAATACTATGCTTAGTCTACGAAAATAATTTCGATTTATATTTCAATTTCGTTTTATTGCAATTATATTCTACAGTCCATATCAAAAGCATAATGCCAATTCGCTATTCACGCTTAGCTACCAGAATTAAGTTCTAATTACAATAGCACAATTAAACTAAGTAAAACCACGTGCGAAGATGAATGTAAATCCATGCAAGAACAATTAACGATCCGCAACTACTGTGAACACAAAATCAAAGGTCACGGCGCACCTGATTATATCCACTCAACAGATCCTACTGCCTAATTTAATTACCAGTCTGCAAATGAAAGCGGATAATGTTTCCCTAACGGAAAATGAGATTCATTCGAAAACACCACGGCGGCCAAGTATTTCCTGACGATACTGCGAGAGAGAACGAGTAAAATCCGTGTACAGGAGCCGATGGGATTGTATTGGTCCAGACAGACAATGCCGTGAATTGGACGTTACAGCATCTCCCGTTTAAATCACCGATGGCAGATTGTTGCCGTATGAACAAGTCTTTGCTGGAATCAATCCATGTATGTGTTCATCAGAAATGACGTTTGCAAGAATATAATGTGAAATAAACGGTAAGACGGAACGATATAGGTTAACTATTTATGGGTCCATTTAATCCATTCGTGAGTAAACCGTTTTGTGGCTCCCTTTTGCGCCTTGTATGAATCCGATTATTTCTCATAATTTCCGTACATCAAAATTTACTTCTTCTTGTATTACAAATTTGCCCACAGGGATATGAATTAAGATAATACACTAAAGGGAATGCAAAACCATCAGGCTAAATGTCTTGGGCACAATTTGGTTCAATAAAACATATTTATCAACACAATCATATTAAAACCGTGTCATTAGAATACATTTTACAAATCAATCTGAGCAAGAATCTTCAGCAACGCTAACACTAATTCCACCAAACACGCAGATCAAAATGAAAAGGTAATGGCTCTATAGAAGTATTACAACATTAAAATTACGTGTAATTGCTCCACGTTTGCTCGGATTCAAGCAACCGGAATAACTATCACAGGGGCATGATACCATAAAGGCGCAGTATCACAGTTTTAGAACGGATGTTAAAACGGATATTGTATTTATCACTTTTTCCTTGTTCTTTTATACAAACGTGGTCCTACGTTTAGATATGGGAAGCAATTGTATGATGACAAACTAACATTCTAAGAGGTAACTATTATTGTTGAGAAACAAAAACTCCGACTAACGGGCATTCCATTATGATTGTTTACATATACGATATTCACAATGTCAGTATAATTATGGTTTGTAAAATTCACAAACCGACAAACAAATAGCAGATATGAACAATTCTACAAAATTCATTTTAACAATACGATCAACTTTTTTATTATTCTGTCTTTTAGATTTGTCCGGCACGTATTGACGAGTTGTCTTTTTAAATCTGTATAACTAAATTTGCTCATTGGAAATAAAACATTGTTCAGAGTGAAATTGAAACTTAACCGTTAATCTACAATTGATTTTATAAATGAAATGATGAAACCTACTTCACTCAAATGTCGTTACAAGAGATTAAAATATGAAATGTGTTATTTAAAGAATGTTTCCAAAATAGCTTAATGAGTATGTTTTAGTAAAGCTCATTTATGCAAACACATGAATATTTAATTTACGTTGCTGTAGAAATACAGTGTTTTAACCATATTCCGTTTTAGATATACGATACCAGCAAAACAAAACATTGCAGTAAATGAACGGATAATTGGAGTAAATTAAACTATATGCATCATATCTGTGCGTGTTATGTATAACTACATTCTGCGTTATAACGTACACATGTTTAACCATTGTTCAAAATAATTGTGTACTTAACAACGAGTACAGCACACCATGCGGTCCGAAGAAAATGTTCATACACTGTAAGCAAACTGTTTAAGTTCCATTGATTAACTTTAGTATGCCTTGAACATCAAATAGACAATAAAACCATACACACACGCGTATTAAAAAATCACCAGTAGTTTCAGCCATAAATCATATAATTAACTTTAGTAATCTCGTCGTCTTCGCATTAGAAATATGTTTCAAATAAATGTGCATAGCAGACAATAACGTCATCGTTTATATTGCGCTATTAAAGCACAAGACCGTTAATATTTCATTCACACCGGCGTTAAACGTATAATGCGGTTACAATTTCTGTATTTCTGTTAAATGTTGCATAGTTTCATAGCAAAGCCTTTATTAATGCTTAAATGTCATGTGTTATGTATATTACTGTTATAATATATTTAATGCGAAACATGACAAGTGGTACTATTATGCTCTTTTACATCTCATGATATCGTACACCAAACATCAAAATCACAGTTTAAAAAAAAATGGACCTTAATTAAGTGGTCAGTAAACATTCCTACTCAGTATCAGTACATTATTCCAATCTTCAAACACATTTAGGTTGTGCCATACAATTTCTGGTTTGGTTCCAAATAGGACCATGTCATAAACATAAAGGCTTTAATAAAAGACATGGTTAATTTTCGTGCAAATGAGAGAAAATCAAATTTAATATTTTCATCAAATAGTTTCATGCATTATTACTTAATTTTAATATTATACTTGTCCGAATTAAACATAATTCAGAATTTGATATTTCCATTGATGTGTTGGTCGAAAGAAACATTAGTCTTCAAAGTGTTTGCACAAAGAATTTGCACAGTTTTGAAAAACATTTGGCTAATTGTAAATATAGTTTCTAAATACCCACCAACTATTGTTATAATTTAAATACATACATATCGATAAAACTGCAAATGCATACACTGTTTATATTTTCTTCTGCATCTAAGCAAAGTAACTTCACCAAAATAACAGTATTGAGATGATTACGATATAACATAATTTTGTAAATAGTTGGCAAACATTGTTTAACAAGTAGCATAACACGCAACTACCACAATTATAATAATTGCAAATTAAACATCATCAACATCAACATATATCCTTCAAATTTCATATTCCGGATTTTTGTAATTCCGTCTTGACAGAGTTGTCGTTCGTGCGGGACGGTATACCTATGTCCGGTGTATATATAAACAATAGGAAAATACTACTGATGCATTTTTGCATTGTGCATCTTTTTGCATCCAGACAGACAATTCCGTGCATTTAGCGTTACAGCGTCTCCCGTTTAAATCACCGATGGCAGATTGTTTCCGTATGAACCAGACTTTGCTGGAATCAATCCATGTACGTGTTCATCAGGAATGACGTTGGCACGAATGAGAATACACGGAAAGGCGGTAGGATATAGGTTTACTGTTTATGGTTCCATAAGCTCCATACGCGAGGAAACCCTTTGAGCCTTATATGTATCAGAGTATTTCCCATAATAGCCGTGCATCCAAAGTTACTTCTCCATATATGACTATTTTTTCCACTTATATGGATTAAATCAATACACATATATGTTAAAGGAAATGCGAAACTATGAGGCTAACTAACTTGTACATAATTAGGTTTACATGTATTTATGAACATAATCATATAATATAATGGCGTCTTATTTTTTAAACAAAACATAATAGAGACAAACAATCTCAGCAATGCTTATTTTAATTCCGCTACAACACATATAAAACGAACACGATAATGGATCTATAGAATTATGTAAAAGGTAAGAGGCATTGATCTAAGCTTGCTCGGATTCAAGCAACTGAAATCACGTTTACACGGGACATGGCACGAAAACCACTCGATAGCACACTCTCAGAATGGCTGTGAGGACGAATATTTCATACCGACTTTTTTACATTTTTTTTAATACTAGCTTGTGTCTAGGTTTATATCTGGAAAGCACGTTGATGATGTCACGGTTCCAAGCTAACATTCTTATAGGTAACTTCTATTGTTAAGAAAACTTACACTGACTGATGAACATTCCCTAGTGATTGTTTACAAATACATTTAGTCACAGTATCAGAATATGTATTGTTTGTAAAATAAATAAACTGACAAACAAATAGCAGATACGAACAGTTCTACACAATTCATTTTAACAACACAATCAACGTTTTATTATTCTGTTTTTCAGATTTGTTCCGGCACACATTCCAGAGTTGTTTTTTAATCTATATGACTCAATCTGATCAGTGTGAATGAGAAATTGTCAGAGTGACATTGAATTTAACCATAAATCATCTAAAAGGCGTTTGCTGCTTTGATGCTGAAACGGGTCGAGTGTTCAATGTGCAATATTTATCACGCTTTATAGAGTAATACATTCCAAGTTTTATTGTATGTGTGTAGAAGCAATTTTGAACGAAGAAGCCAGATTTCAAAAGATTAACTAGATTTTATGAATGAAAGGATGAAATATACTTGACTCATATATCGTAAACATATATTAAAATATGAAATCTCTAAAACACAAAACAATTTAAACTTCATGAATTTGTTTAGAGAAGTGCATGTTTTGTAAAAAGCATAGAAGAAGGAATCCGGTGTTTGAAAGCCATGCCCTTTAAACAATAACGGTCGCAATACAACCCAACAAGTGTAGATAATGCACGGATAATTGGAATGCATTAAGCAATACATCATATCATTAACTTCATTATTCTCGTCGTCTTGTATTGTTAATACCAACGATATAATATCATTAATGCGAAACATAATGTATGGTACAATAATGCACTATAAACACTCGTAAAATCGTACACACTTCTTTATAAACACAAAACGCTCGCAAATAGTTTTACAAACTTGACCTTAATTTCATGGGCAGTAAACAATCCTAATCATTATTAGTACATTATTCTGATGTTCATAGAAAATAAATCTATTACAAACATTTTCTGTTTTGTTGCCGCATGAGGCCATGTCGTAACATATAGTCTTTAATAAAAGACAGGCTACAATTTCGTGCAGTGGAAGACAGATCTAAGTTCATTTTGACATCAAACCATTCATTCAGAATCACTTTATTGTAAATATTATAATGTACAAACATAAGTATTTCATAATCTGAACTCACCATTTAATGTGTAATTTGAAAACAGCGTAAATCTCCATGAGAAAGTAAGTGGCAAAGTGTTTAATAGTATTTGGCTTTATATGCTGTCTTAATACCAACCACATAAGAGGTGTGTATGATAAAACTGCAATACTGCTGCAGCTTCTGGAGTTTCACTTCTTCATATTGCTATAATTTCAATAGAATAAGTATCGATATAACTGCAAATGATTTTTTTTCTGCAACTGAGTAATGAAACAATAACAGTATTGAGGAGATTTCATCATCGCATTATTGAGTTGATATTTGGCGAACATTATTTTTAAAGAAACACAGCATAAAACCATCAACATGTATAATTATGTACAATTAAATAACATACTTATAAATACTTATAATTGTATGTACACCTTTGATTTGTACTCGAGCGTTTTAATTGTAAATTGATCACATAAACTTTGTTTGAAGCATTAAGCACTAGCTTAATTGTTTTTTGAGTGTAATACGATAGTGGGCCAAATGGCAAGATAAAAGGTACACAATTGCCAAATTGTGCCTGTAGATTTAAGTTGAATCAAAAAAAATGTAATGAACAAAACAGCGGGCTTTCTAAATTCTATGATGTTGTTGGTTAAACATATTTGTTAAATGAAGCCTTTCAGCTTATATATTCGATGCGGATACAGTGTGTACAGAAACAAGTTTAAAATAACACGTGTTTACATACATATATATCCAATTTATAATTCTTAACGCGTCTTTAGTCAAAGCAAGTTAAATGAGTAACAGGCAGGCGTAGAACAAAACAACTTTTTTTTTCACAGCAACATGTACAGATATTTTAGACAGGTAAACACAAAGCAGGTGCGACATGTGTTTTACCGATTCCCATCTGGTGTTTAAAAGGATTGAAACTCCCGAAATAATTTAAATCGCTTTGTTTAATGTTTTGCTAAGGTAAACCGTTGATTTGCAATTTCGACAGCCCAAGCACACAATTTAACGTAAACGGATGACACACTATAACAGCTCATTCAAATAAAGTCTCCGGTCGTTTCGGATGTTTGAGCAACACGTTGCTTATGCATAATTGCGTTTTAGGTGAACTAATTGGCACTCATTCTATATGGCTCATATACACTGCACTAACAGATTGCGATGCTATCAACCACTTGATGTGTGCACGCAAATACTTAGTAGTTAACTAGTTATCATTGACATGTTGTGACCATTGGACAGTTTTAGGTCATAACTATATTTTTATTATTCAGTTTTTCAGAGTATATATCTACCAAACGTAACTGTTTAAGGCACTATAAATATTATGTTATGTGTTAATAGTACATTCTAAAGTTCACTTACGATAAAGCAAATATATTATCAAATTTTCGGATTATATAGCCAACGTTTTCAATACGTCAATCTTTCAAAACTGCAATTTTAACAAAAGTTTATCATTCCTAACAATATTTGCCATTTATCAAACTTAATCTTCGCGTTTGTGTTACATAGCGTATCGCGCCCAGTTTTGAATATATAATAAACTCAAAACAAACTATAGTAATGGCGAATACCAATTTCACTCTTCACTTTTATTAAAAGGAAAAATTATACCATATTCTTAAAAAGTATACGAAATATGATTTGTGAGCAAAACAAGAACATACACCACTTTCCGCGTGCAATGAACCTGCGAATCATTTCCAAACACGTCATAACAGAAATGTAAACACCTTAGCGCAGCTTTCGGCTGTCGCTCGTGAAGAAAATACAGGGAGTTAATGTCAGGCATATATTCACATGTGGTAATATTCTACATTGTTTACAAGAGCATTCAACTATTTATTATTTAGAAACATTGTATATTGTCAGAGTTTGCATGCTGCGCTGTGTCATACAGATACTGTGTACATGTTTTGTCCATGTGCCTTATACAATGTGAGAGCATTGTGTCTATGAGACTGCTATAGCTTGTATTAATTATCTGAGTATAGGTTAGGGCATTATTGAGCTGATTATTTCGCAAATCAACATATCCCGCTGTAATCCCTGGAAGACACTGATCTTGCATACGTTTGTTATAAATCTCAGACTAGGCAGTCAATATTCCCAGAAAATAAGTCAGTACTGCTCCTATTGATTTTCGATAAATCATCACCAAATTTGATCATTCTTAAAATTATATGAGTTTTCCGACAAAAAGCTAATACGCAAATATTGCGATCGAATTTTCCCCGGCTGTCAATTATGTTTTCCAGTAATAAATGACCAATATAACGCCTGTTACAAGCGCCTTACGTCGAACCTGGGATATTACGCACGAATATGCATTGTCCTGTTTAATGAATCGAATGAAAAAGCTCATCACTTACAATCGTTTATTTAGTACTCTGCTAAAACGAACAGTATATATTTAACGGCCATATATACTAACAATGTCAACAATACATTATATTCAATCATTAATAATAATACGCACTAATAAAATAGCATGACTTATTAACGACCATAACATTTTTGTAAATTCATTTAACAATAGCTCCGTTAATACAGATTTTTAAATACATCCCCAACGTATGTAGACGTCAAAAACACACGGTATCAAATCACCAATAATGACACGTTCGTTCGAAAGTTATTCAACGCGAATACCTTTTTAAGACTAAACAATGTCGTAATCGCCACACGAGATCCGTTGTCCAATTCCGATTACGTATGTACAGTACAATATAACGTGTGCCTGACATCGAAATATTTGAACAGATACAAGTTTTGTTAGCAGTCATAATGAAGAAAACATATTTTGGTCCACCCAAGTCAATGTATCACGGTCGTTCTGATCATGCTGTCAGTAAATAGAAAATGCCATTATCCATTACGTTGAAGAGTTCACATTTGTGGTCAGATTATCATTGATATTATATAATCAATTTATATTAAAAGGTAGGAAGTGTACGAATATCTACTGATCACACAATACGCCGTCCAATAGACATGATACATACTTGTTACTGTATTGAATCGGATGAGTACGTTACATTCATGTCGTAAATCAAATGCATAAAACCTATCTGGTATGTACAATCTAATATTCAGCGAACCATTATAATTGTCAGGGTCTTATTTATTCCGTGATCGTCTCATCTTCACCATATCTTCTAGAATTTATGGCGAAAGCGATACAGTGTTGGACGGAAGTTATATACGAGCTTTTATGGTGTAATATCATTTAATGGCGAAGGTTAGTATGTTGTAAATATGTCGTTCATCGATACCGCTTAATTGTTCTGGAATTCATGGAAAAAGAATCACAAAATAAAATAGTGTCATTGATAACGAATGCGCACCTTAAACAACAACATTAACAAAAGATATTTGCAGGATGCAGGTTGTAAATGAAAAGTCTGTGGCATCAACAATTACTGTCATGTTTCATCACAACCAAAACGCATTAAGTGTAAGGAAAGTACAAACCTGGTATATTTATAATAGCATTAGGTGATTTTTGACAAACCGCTTTAGGAATTATAATGTGATTTGTTCCCGACATTTCCAACATTGAACATAATCAATCGGATTTACTCTTGGCATAAAAACGTCCCAACATGTTATCACGATTTAGGATGTCAGAATTTTGACACGCATACCAATTATTGAACAAGTTATATTGGGACTATGTTCTTTCGAGTCCCGAGCATGTGTTCAAGATCTTCAATGTTGCATGATTATGTTGCCTATAAATTTCGAATAGTGAAGGTTACAATTATTGTGCCAACATGTTAGAAATATTCGGAAACAGCCCTTTGGACCAGTTTGAATGCGTTTTAAAACAAAATAATTCTTGTCGAAGATTCTGCTGTGATGTGTGTTTCCTGTCCAGCACATATATTGCTAACACCAGCTCGAATTACTGCTTCTAGAAAAGTAAAACAGTATCTGTATTACCATAAAGCTTGCATAACATGTGATTGTGTTGACGTGCTTAATATTTATAAAAAAAACACTTACTGTAATACAGTACAATTTTAGAAGAATCGTATAGTTTAAAGTAAACGGAAAAAAAATTTGATAAAATAATTTTGCTAGGAAACAGTAAATATAATTCTTTCGACAATATAGGCTATTTGGTAAGCAACGCTATTATATATATGCTAGAAAATTAATTGTTTCATAGTCAAAGCATTACTTACATACATTCCAAATGGCATAGCATACAGTATCATACTGTTGAAGTTCATATGTTCTATGTACATGTATCTATTGTTTAACGTGTCTAGAACGTTTTACCACACAAACATCAGGTTGTATTTTTATATTTTGTTAATCAGTGCATTTTAAATTTTATGAAAATAAGAACAAATTGTGCAATCGAATACGAATGTTGATTTCTTTGTTTTTCGCAAAAAAACATTAGCTTTTCACTGATACTGATACCAAAATTATAAAACAAACATGGTACACACCTGTGAGAAAATGGACAAAACACGTTTTTGTCACTTATACACACACATATATATATAAACACTTAAAACTAAACTTTCCGGTATAATGCAAATTATTGTGCAATGCATTGTATTTATGATACTTTATTATGTCATTTTGATGGTCCATATATTTGCCTGGACTCACAACAACATCATTATTGGATGTATGTTTCCAGACCAGAAATTATAATACGATTGTTTTCTGAATGCAATTTTGTTTTAGGATAAGTATGTATTATTTAAGACAATCTGGACATTATCTACATTCAATTCAGTTGAAAGACTGTTCATTACAATCTAGTGAAATACACCGTATCTAATAATATGAACTCCAACTGTAATTAAACGTAATAACAATTACCCATTGCTATTTCTATTTGACTTATATCACATAACCACACTAATGTTAATTATTTTTTTTGTTAAACAACTGCCAGCTTAAGTCTCATGAAAAACAGCAAATGTTTGAATATGTCTTTCACGTATTAAGGGAAACATAGTAGTGTTTACGAACTTATTGAGGGCCCAATATTTGTACAAATTCGCACACAAAAGTTGACACTTTTACATAATCAAAAGTAAAATTACAAAAGCGGTAAGACAAATGGTACTCATTGTTGTGTTCCGTTATTGGAAATGTCCGTCATTGAAGACTCGACTGTATCCCAGTTTAGTTATGTAAGTATCGATACAGCCATTGAGTTGTTTATTCCGAGCTATACTCTTTCTGATTTGTTATGTTTTCGTTACTATGACAATTAATCCGTATGCAATAAGCATCGTTGCCATGATCAACAATCGGTCAATATGTCAAGAGAAAAAAAATGGCAATAAAAACAGAAATCTTATTTTATACTAGATTGAAACATAATCTTCTAAGAGCAATGTGTAATCAGAATTGCAAAAAGAGCATTTTAGAAAATATTGCAATGAATATATACTTCGCAATATTTCAAATTTTCGATCTCCAAGTGGTAAAATAAGTGTGCGTTTCAGACATAGTGGCAGCAATTTTTTTATAGATTTCATAACAAAACCACACACCGTGGTTTATCCCTATAACAGGAAACACGGAGCTTATGTTAACATTGTAAATATGCTATAGTCTGGTTGAGTCGTGGGTAATTTTTATAAAGTTGTTACATCACAAATATTTTATAAATATATGACCATGAATCATTATGAAAATAATTATTAACCTTTCTTCTTTAAGATTTGTTGCTTTTTTCCCAAATGTTTATCGTCAAGTCAAGCTACCATCATGAAAATAAGCTTCCGGTTGATTCGTGGGTTCTGATTGGCTGCCAGAATTTCAAGATTTGCATACCATAAATAGCTTTAAAACTGACATTGGAGGACAGGTTAATTTCGTGTGAAAAAAATGTCAACAGACGATGTAGCATTGTAAATACTCCTAAATAAACGATTTTGTGTTACTTTGAAACACTATATGAACAATATATAAATGAGGAAATATTTTATAAGGATGATCAACTTATGATGAATTACACTATTAACTTGTTTTTGACGCATTTTTGATCGGAAAAAAAATAGTGACCGTGTCAAATCATTTTTCTGTAACGAACTGCATCATGTGCGAACGATCTATCGCGTGATTTCACACGATTTCTATACCCACGAATCAAACAGAACCCACGACTCAACCAGTAACAACCATATAAATTGTAGGTTGTTAATACACCGAAAGCTTTTTTTGTATCCAGTCACGGACACACTTAATTTGACTGATCTTCTATTTACCTTACAATATCGATACAAGTATAGTATTATTGGACACGTATAACACAAAAATAAATGTTCGGATCTATATTTTGATATGTAAGATCATACACACACTTCGTTAAACGGGTAATCTTTTAAATGTGCAACCGTTGCTATTATATCGAATATACTTTAAAACTAATGTTTGAATAAAATATACAATTAGTAAATACATGTTATAAAAGCGTTAATTGATGACATTCACATTTTATATGATACAATCAATTTTAACCAATGTATTATGAAACATTAGTAAACTCTACATTTACCTAAGGAATACCATCAAAGGACACCCTTGATAAGGGAGAACACGTACACCTCTCAATACAATGAGAAGAGTGTATATGTACCATGTATAGAAATAATGTAACCCACATTAGCGGATACATTTGAATAAATATATTGATGTTCATCAATAAATATCTTCAACAAAAGGTTCTCGATAATCGCCATCAGGTTTTGTTTGGTACTCATACTGTGTCCCTTAGGCCCTTGTTCATATCGTCTATTTAGATGACATTGCTAACAACCCGGACAGTAAGTAAATAGTGTATGCAGATTATGATAAACACATCAATCAAACATCATGATTTCTGGATAGCTTATGATCTTATCATGACTCATTTTCTCATGGCTTTTATCATATTTTATGTTTGCAGCAAGGAAAAAATCCCTAATCTTGTTCATATCACTTAGAGACCACATTAAACATCAAACGTATTTAAAGGAAAACACGAATACGGATACCAATATAATATGTGATTCTAAAATTATTTATACAAAGTACACGAATTTTTTTAAGATCTGAGTCTGACATCTGTAAGAAATACTAATCAATAAAGCTTCTCAAATGCATTCAAGGCAAATATAATATTAATGTTATTCGTAATATTGTTTATTGATCGAATCCAGAGGATAATATTTCATTATTAAACATGTGTTTAAATGCTTTACATATGTTCAGGGTCTTCGCTTGTATTCAACAGAATGTACAGGCACACTTGAATAACTATAGAATGACGCAATAGGGAAGATTCCATACTGAATATGGGGGAAAACAAATATTCACCGGATAAGGGTTTATATACATTTCATGAATATATATATATTACCCCAAAACAATATAATCTTTTAGCGACACTCCGCATCAAACACGTGCGTATTGACGTCATATATGTTGGATGACGGAACAAACGTTTGGTACTTTCCAGACATCTACAATTTTGTTGATGAATAGTGCCCATCGTCATTGTAACGTCATGATGATTTGTCATGATTATTTGACTTTATGATTATTCAGTCCATCACGAGTGCTTAACGTTAAAATATCCGCCATTGAGTTGTCAAGGTCATCCACATCAAATACGTTGACGTTTCGAAACTACAAGAGAAGATATACCTATGTGTAACCCCTTTTAGAACAAGATTCAATCGCCAATCGTCGATCTTTTGCATGGATGTGTTCTCCTTGTTTACGAAAACACATCTGAGTGTGCTTGGTGTATGAACGTGCTGTTTCGTAGCTGCTCTTGCTGTATAAAATAATGTATGCATCTTTTTTTCCTCATGTCAAGGCGACTTAAACCAAAAAAAGTCATAGTCGTTTTGCCTATCGATAGGGCCGTTAGAATTCCCGACAATAAATGTTGAAATGCATTCTGAATATTGAACACAATCAACGCTCTTTTTAAAGAGAGTTGCTATAATGAACACGGGCTATGAAACATTGAGGCATACAAGTACATGTTCTTACGGGTTTGCTGAATAATCTTTAAAAAGATTTGATCTCTTCACCTCTTAGCAAAGGTTGAGAATGTGGATGGTCATAGTTAATCAATTTAGGTTCTAGAGTGGCTGGTCGAAAAAAACGATCTATATGGTAATGGTAAAGTTGTTTTGTTGTTTTACCGGTAAAAATGCCGCCGTAATGAGCATCTTTATTCGAAATCAAGATGGTGCTGTTTTACTAGTAACCGGTTAAATATAATAACACAATGTAATACTAGTCTATGAAAAACCGGAATTGACTATCAGTTTTATTTGTATACATGTATGTTGGGTTTGAGGCAGGATATATGCAATAATGACATGTCGCGAACAATACGAACTGGGGACCTTAATATCGTAAATCACATTCATAAGAAATATCTCCTCTCTTCTGTAAAGTCGTTCATTTCGGGCACCCATGTAGTTGCCATCGTCTTGATTTCTTTCCTCGATAGTCAACTCTTGGCAATATCGTCTTGCATGTATGCCGAAAGCAATAAAGTGTGTACAGGTTTTCGAGCCTTGCTATATCGCGCGATGGCGAAGACGTTAATGATATTATATGGGTGCTCATGGTTAAAAACCTACTATATGTACAACACATAACACCAGAACGCTATTGATATTCTTACGATTGACCATATTTGACATATGCATACGAAATGTTATTTTAAAAGTTTAAACGTTTAGTTTCTACACAGTGATCTAAAATTGTTGTGTTATTACTCTTGCATTATATGTTCATATTAAATTCTGCGGTGCTTGAATGTACTTTGTACATATCATACATGAATAATATTTATCCCGGAAAAATGTCCAGTGGAAATGATAATTTGTTTTTGTTTCTTTTTGACTTATTTCCATCTTGCAATTGCATCGAAAGATATGACAACAGTGAATGTATTTACAAATGCATTAAGAACAGTACCAATGCTCATTGTAAATATTATTATACCGATGAACTGATGATGCAGAATGATGAGTAATTAGCGTCGGAGAATGTATTGTATCGGGCGTAGGTACCATGTTAAGAAATGTTACGTCATTGTTCTTCAACAACGTAATTATATTGTGGCGCGATTTTTTTATTATTGGATTGGCGTTTTCATGACATATTTTATGCGAACATATAAAGTACTGTTATTGTATTTAAGAGGAAAACAAATTCGTGAACAAACAAGAAGCTGCAAACACTGCGTATGGTTTCGTCAAACACTAGCTCATATTGGGAGATTGTGAAAACCCTGTGAACACATTATGAACTGACAATGAACATATCGCAAAATATCAACTGCATTTTTATAACATGCAAACATAGTATAGTATTTTATGACATGCAATGTACAGGCATTACAATTCAATGCATAAACTGCGTATATAATTATCAAAAGTTAAAACGAATCCGGCAAAACATTACTTAAATTTTCCTGGACAAAACGTCTGTTCGTCTCCTTAAAAATGGTCAGATATTACTAACACGGTTTTCGAAGGATTTTGCAGATTTTTTTTAGATTGACACCGATACTCTGAACAGAACAAATCGTAGATTAAAACGAAACTGCGTCTCCCCTCACACATTTGTCGTGGGCGTATTACCAAATAAAACGTAAATATGTATTTAAGGGACTGTAAACCACGAATAACGAAAATAGAAAAGTTCTAAAATACCGTATTTTTTACAATTATTAGTTTATATTGATTAAAATATCACGACTGGTATATCAAATTACTTGATTTTTTTTATTGATTTTTTTACTTTATATTTGTATTGATTTATTTTTACTGGGTATGCCTACCAGGTAACTACCAGTTAACTATAAAAAACGCAAGTAGATTGATCATCATCGTCACGTGGTAAACCCAGGAATGCAAATTGTGCATGCGTAGTGAATTGTATATTTTTTTATATATAAAATGATCAATCTACTTGCGTTATTTATAGTTTGTATATCGTTATGTCACCTATTTTCGCGATTTCACATCGGGAAATTTAATACCGAATATACTGAAAATATGAACTTTTTCAAGTAATGTAATGAACCAGTCGTGATATTTTAATCAATATAAACTAACAATTGTAAAAGAATACGGTATTTTAGAACTTTTCTTTTATTCGTCATTTGTGGTTTACAGTCCCTTTAAATGTATATTACAGTATAAACGACTAAATAATTAGGTCGACCCTGTGTTGGTAATTTAATTTGTTTTTATATTTGGAATTATTGCAATAGCATATATCCTATGGTTTCGAATTCGATTTAAATTCAATTGCACTAATGAAAAGTAGATGTTTATTGTAATAGCGTTTAATCTATTATCCTTTAATACATCTTGCAGCGTGGGTTAGACATACGTCACTTGGTAACTTTTCAGTTGAGTCGATATTGCAACATACGCTTCATGGGTGATATTTACAAAATGCATTAATTAAGTCACGAGAAACATCGTTTGGTTTTATTATGAACATGAATCAAAACACTATTTACATATACATACATAATGAATCAATGACCAATGCACATTTCAAATGTATAAAATATTCGACAAAATACTTAGAAACTTGCAGACGGTTAAAACAGGATAACACTGAGTAAAACACACGTTAAGTACGTTAATTTCCCTTTCATATACTAATAATAAATCAGTTTTCTGCGCATTTGCTTTCATTTCTGTATATAAACAAAATTGTCAATTATAGCTCGGCACCAAAGAATACCTTAGTTTCTGTACTAGAAGCGATCTTCATACACTCATACGTACATGACTAAGTAAAGTGTTATGATCTAATTTAACTCTTAAAAAACGTGAACAAACACAACACAATTCAAATATAGCAAAAAATAGTATGATTTATGATAATTTGTTTCACGAGTGCCAGTACAATGTTGTCGATCTATAGTTTTAAGACATAATGTAGATGAAACACATTGGCTATTGAAAGTATGTTTTGCATTTTCAGACATTATTTAATACATGTACGTATATATAAGAGGAGGACTGGTATAAACATGTTTGCGAAGCATATTTTAATTTTTAACACATTTGTTTTAAATATAATATAAATGAAAAGCTATTTAAAACAATATGCCTATAACCAAACACAAAATTCGGAATATGAAATATTGTACTGAAAGTTAAATCCAGGAATTAAAAAAACAAACAAAAAAACACAATATAGAGATCTATAGCAGTTGTTATTAGGCATTTCATTTTGTCCGAAAATTAACACCAACAATAATTCAAATCTTAACTAACAAAGTTAACACAATTGGTTCGTTCAATAACTAATCAATGATTGAAACCGATGCTTGCTCTATTACAAAATAATATAACACAAAATCTTAGGCACACACAATTATGCATCATAAATTGTCATGTTTCAAACGACATTGAAGTCAATGGAGTCATGTTCATTAATGACAAAATGGTGTTAGGAAATATGGAAACAATTTTCAAATTTGGATGAATGCCAATCTAGCTGTAATAGGATTAGTTTATGTACAAAGGATATATAGGTAACCTTTTTTTAATAATGAACCAATAAAAAAGAACCATTGTAAAATGTATAATACAATGTATTATATAGATACTTCGCACAAAAAACTTATTAATTATAATGTACCAATAAAAGAGAACCATTGTAAAATGTATAATACAATGTTATTGTATAATATAGATACTACGCACAAAAAACTTATTTGGTTAGGCAATTACATGGCTCTCTCGCAACTGCACAATCGCGACGTGTTTATATCAATACTTTAAAAAAAAACGTGAAGTGATAACACACATATATTATACATTGTGTAATGCTGTATTCATATTGTATTATATTTAAGGAATATTGCGCAAAATTGTATATACATTTTAACGTTTAAATTGACTTCCAACTGCGTCACTTCCTGTTAATAATAATCAAGTAAATGATGACATGCAAAGTGTGTGCAGGTTTGTGCAGGTAAACACATACGTAAATGAACATATTTTTTTTTTTTTAATTCTTTCATCACCAATATTCAGCTCTATAGAACCTATATAAAAATGGCTAATTTAAAAACTAAATAACTGATTCTTGTTTTATTCGGTGTACTTTGCTTTAAATAAACATTTACATTCTATAATTAGTAAATATATTTTGCAAGACATTGTGTTACTAATGATATATTAATACTAAAGCATTATTTTGTCACGTTTGTAAAGACTAAGATATTTTTGAAAGCAATTTAGAGCCTCAGTATTCACATTTTTCTGCAAAATATAGAGTCTCTTTCCGATTTTAATATGCAAATCATGCAATGCAGTTTGCCTACCGAATATGACTTGGCCAATCCAAAACTGTACACTTAAACTTCATCAAAATTAACCCCTTGGCAAAGACCATGAACATATTTTTCTGAAATGAACAATTTTGACATAAACAATCTATCAGGGCGTCCTCCCAAAATAAAGTAATTCAATAATATAAGTTATTTAATGGCTGAAATACCTACCATTGACGTTTTAGAAGACGTTTAAAGGACATGCAGGCTATACTTGTATTTCTTTCTAGCATACGTTTGAACAAAATACTACGTAATCATACAAAACATTCACACAGGTGAACTAAGAACCTAGACTCGCTCTACTCACACTCGAATGAACTTATCACAAAAAGTTACCTAGCCTAAAATAAGTGAAACCACTAAAATCCGGAGATTGCTCTATTCCCATTTTGATATTAACAATATTCCAGAAAATAATTACTGAACCAACGCAAAAGGTTTGCTAAAATAGGAGATCATACAATGGTGATTGCATTGTTTGATGTCACACTAGGCTGCTGAATCTTCATTGGTTCCGGGGATGGGGATGCATTGTGTGCACTTTGTATTGCGTTTATTTCCTTTTTTGGTTTTCACGGCGTTCTCGCTGCCGCCGGCGGTGTTTGGCGTTTTAGTGGCACGTTGCGTGGCGGCGTCTCTTTCGTATGCACAGATGAAAAAACTGTCTGTGATAATGTACTATATTGATAACCGCCGAATTCGCCGACGGTTTTGATATGGTAGAGTAAGCATGAGGTGCGTCGGCCTCCGACGCAGTCGTTGCTTTATAGTTCATTTGAACGTCATCGGAACATCTGAGCGTTCACATCGATACATGTCATGATTATCATTGACGTTCATGAGTCTGACGTCCCTGACGTCCCTGGCGTCTCTCGCGTCTCTTGAGGGGTATAAAACATCAACACATCGGCGCTGACACATCTTCGCGAGTTTCTTTCGTTGGAAGTACATACCGACAAAGATCAAGAAATTAAGAACAAGTAACGAGCTATTGTGACACTGAACGGAACATTTGAATACTTACTTGTTTTTTGACAACGGGCCGGCTGGACCTCAAGCGGGTTTGGGTTCTTATTACGACCGGAACTTCGTAATCAAGCGCGACGGGTCGTCAAATGTCGACATGTCCTCGGCGTTCTCTAGCTGGTGACCGACTTTCGGACGTATTGTTTCCCGGCTTGTTGAGTTTTGGAATCAACTTCGTCCATAATGCTGTTTCTCGGCTTTTTCCTTCACCTTGGAGCCTTGCGATCTTGAACGCAATGAAGAATACTTCGTATTCTGGCGTTTTGTTTGAATTGCGAAAGGTACACATACAATCATATTCACTTGATTTTGGTTTCTTATAAAATAATAATGATTGTACTAATATATGTATGTAACCTTTAAATGTAAACTTAAGCTATTGTCGGTCGGTATTTCACCATTTAGGGCGTAACTCTTATGGTTCTGTTAGTTCATATAGCTATGTATAAAATATGCAACATCTATTTTACATGTGTATCCACATTATTTATTAAACCTCAATTTAGGTCATTTTGGTGAATGAATATTATTGTTATAGTAAATACCTGAACAGTTGCCTAAAATCTACATCACATTTCTTTTTTTATTTACGAATGTATATGTGTAAAACAAATATTACTGATATTACCATCATACAGTAACTAGTTTTGACTTATTTTGCATATAAAGTTAGTAATTAAACTAAACAATTGTATAAACTTAACTTGAGAAATATTTTCTGTTTATAAAGTGAACATTACCAAACAGATGCATAAAATAAAAATGTTACCAATGTGTTTAATCAACATTACATATATGCCCTATATATTCCATATGTAACGGCTATTGTATGTCTACATTTTAAAACATTAAACAAAAACTCTCATATGTCCGTACAATATTCGTGTGAAATCTAAATTACCTATATTTCCTATATGTAGGTAACTTTGTTTGCTGATATTGTACTTCGGCCAGCGTTCCTCTGGATAGTATGGGTTACCGCTGTTGGATCCGCTAGATTCGGATCCATAAAAATACATACGACGACGAAGTCTTTACTATTAAATACATTGTATTCTAAATAGTTAACTATATGTAAATAACAAAGGGTTACAACCTTATAGCACATGTGTATGTGGAACAGGTATTTAATGTAAAAATACCACTAACAATATGTGTAATATATTAACCGTCACACAACGTTAAGCATCATTCCCAAGTGGTACAATCAATTCAATAACCTACCGGCACGTTGATTATAATGGTATTAAAACGGAACATACAAACATATAATTTAAATTAAGACACACTCATGAATAGATTATTCAAACGTTTTAGCGTTATCTTAAGTCGTATTGAAGCGAATGCTACCCTTCTTTTATATGAATGTTCTTAAGCCTGGGTGTATATTAACATTGTGTAATCTAGTTTGTGCTGAACACGTGAATTGTTTTGTTGTATTTAAGTTTGTTTCAGTTTCACCTTGACCCTTACCCCGTCTTAACAAAGTTCGTCACCATGCGCATCATAAACTTGCTAAGTTCTATTTCCGGTGTGGTGTACGTCAACGGAAAGAGCGACAGTCAGCCGATCAGAGGGGCACCGAATATATAGAGCAACTCGTCAACGTGGACTCCGCCTGACTAATGGGAGTAGTCCTCGCTCTGTGTGGAATACGCAAACGAGTACAAGTAGGTTGAATTCCATTTAAAATGCTCTTGCGCCATATTTCGTGACAGCGCCTTGAACTGACCGTCACTGAGCATTTCCATGATCTCGACTCTGCGCGAGAAATTGTCCTCGCCCCTTCGTACTGCTTATATTCGTGTTAGAGCACGTCGTAAATCTGCTGACGGTTGAACATGTATATGTTCTGAACGTACGTCCGCATGATTTGCGTTCTGCGTATCTCCGTTATCCCTTTTTCGATCTTGCCCTGAGTGTGGTACGAATAAACCTCCTTCCATGTAACGCCGACAATCATATTGATCGAAGCGAACCTCGAATTGCGTAGCTCGACTCGCTCCTCGAGCGATTTTGACCATCGGAAACATGCTCTTCGCATTCATGTTCTTGTCAATACTTGGCGCGAAACACGTGAACTACTTCGACGTTACGGGCACGTTCCGCACAAGATCGTCGACGGATTTCTGTCGCAAGCAATCCACGAGCTTGTGGCTGTCGTATTTATTGATCGCGAACGAGCAGTTCACGTTCTGCGCCAGCACGTGCGGCAGCGTTTCGCGTCAATCGACATCGCTTACGTGCTTAAGGCGGAGCCGCTCTGCAGGATCACTTTCGTGAATAAATCTGAAACGGTACCGTGAAGTTGAAGAGTTCATTATGTGGGGTCGTGATATGTATTATTGTGGTTGTTTATTGCAACAATAAAACACACAGAAAAACAAACAAACATAAATAGCGTAGTATTTATTCATAGCTTTGATGAAAATATACTACAACCGGCACCGTTCACTTATATCTTATACAGAAATTACAAAATGCATATTCATAAAAAATATTAAAACATAATTACGTTCTTTTAATATTTATTTCGGCCATGGAAAGTTGGCGGGCTATCTTACAATTTAACAAATACTTACATTAACACATGAACATTTAAATGCTACTAACTGCAAACAATCATACACATTGCACTTGTACTTTGATACAAAATAACGAACACTATTTAAGTTTCATAATATGACGTTAGCTTCATACATGTATTTGGATTTTATACGAATGTGATACTGTATACACATTATTATGATTATAAAATGAATATCACGTAGATTCACGTTTAGATTTGAATCTGGGGAAACTTATACATTGTGGTAACAAATGTAATTCACTGATAAATAAATAAATCGTCAATAAATTGATTCAATTGAGAGCATTGTTTAATGTTATACAAAACAGCTTCTTAATAACATGCTGAAGTGCAATGCGGATTTCAATGGAATGAAATGTAACCAAATTGTATCAAAGTAACGTAGTTTTTTTTCCTTTCCATTTTTGTGGCTGGACAATATACTTTCGGCGCCACTCTCCACTTTAGGTCAATATGTCAACAGTCGAAAATTGGTTATGGGAAAGAAGAACCATTATTACACGCACACTCTGAACCGACTTATTATTCTCCTCGGAACCTTGAGCAATCTGATTTATAAAACGAGCGATTGAGAAATATTGCAGCTACATTTACAGACCTAGCTAGATTTGTAAATTGACAAGTTCAAAGTTGGCATAGGAAATTCACGTTTCAGACACAGTGGCGCAATAGATAAATACACGTAAACAAACTAACAATAACAAAAATAACATAACATGCTTTTTAATATCCATTTTTGACAAAGTAATGCCATGAATTGTAATTCACAAGGTAATATCATGAAACCAAGCGTTCAATATTTGACTGATTGATTATCGTTAATTAGCTCTGCAATTATACTATTGTATCTGCGTTTAAACTACATACATCCACAATCACAGCTATGACTTCATCCAAACTCCACTTAAAGACCGGAAACTTTGGACTTTACCTTAATCTGTCTGGCTCCAAATTTAATCCAAAGTTTCATCGCGATTGATAAATGCAAACATATGTTATTGATCGGAAACGTATGAGACTTTCTGATTAAAATACATGAAACATTTAAATCGTTTCATAAACTTATGTAAACAACTATTTAAAAATCACCCAAGACGCAAAGCCGGTAGTTGACGGTGATAACAATGACGCCGCCGTATGACGCCAAAACGCTGCCTTCGTATGCATTTCCTGTTCCCACTTCATACGACACCCCGTGAACAAACACCATAACAAGCAGCTTGTCTGTCTCGTCCCAGTCTGCAATTATATCGGCCAGTGAGTAATGGGTAGGTGGCGATTAAGGCCATAACGTATTGTTTTCGCCTGAAATATTACTAATGAGAATAAATATTATCTGACATACGTAATAATAGATTGCTTACCATTGTGTCCCCGAATAGCAACGAAACATAAGATCGACATGTTTCCTGAATGTTCATAGTGACACAGCCCTTTGTAACTTATTCCAACGTTAACATATGAATTTTCAGAAATATAAGATAAATTAACGCTGTTCATTTCCTTTTGAAAACTGGACATGTAAATGTCCTGACCTTTTTTACAATAAGCCGCAACTTGATATGACTATTCAATTTTGTTTATGTATCTCAATATGCGAACGAAGATGACATATGTATATCAAAACTCTTACTACGAGAATGTTTTGTAATCGCTTAAAGTTAAGTTATACTTGGGGAATTATGTAATTTGTGTAATGGTGTTATAACGGAGCTTATATAAACGCAAAAAGGTTGGTGACCATTGTATTGCAATGTGGTATTGTGATTACGTGGTAGGCATGCGAAGAATGGGAAGTCTATGTCGAACCAAATGAGCATATCGATATTTCCAGACGGTCTGAGATTCGGGTTTTGATTGCTGTCGCGATATACAAAGAACCCTATGATAAACAGGGCACAAAACTTGTATTAAAACAGCTACATAGACGAATTTCGTGTTGTGTCATCGTATATTTTTACCACAAATATATCTTCATAATAACCTATTTCTTCAGCAAGAAAAATACTGGAACTATGTTGCTATTTGTATGAACAATATTAATGCATCATTATAACCAATTGGTATAGGTACGGAGAAGTAAACAAAACGACTTACAGTGTTGTAAGCTATGATCAAGTTGTTAAAATATTAACAAAAAGTAACTCCAGTTGCATCGGTAGGAGAGAAACTTCATCATCACCAAAAAGTTATTTTTTTATGTCAAGTGACACAATGCCAAACATTTACACAGAAGCATACGACAGACACATACGAAAATGATCAAACTGGGCTATCCACATACAAACGTTAAATATACAGTAAAGCTGGTTTCTAAGCTACAACATATCAAATTCAAGATTGTCTTACTTTGACCCTATTCCCGTACCTCGCAAACTTACCTTGTTCATTGGTTTTATATTTACCACAGTTACAAGAGTCAAACGTTTATCGAATTAACCAATAACACATATAATTGAATGATACAAGAGCTACTGCTGGCGCTTAAATTAGTGTATTAGACTAATTGTGGATAGTGTGCACATGTGTATACTTTAGTTGATTTTGGTACCGCTTCTGAGAAATAGAGAATGGGCAAATAAATAATGTTGAGCAAAGAGTAATAAGCAATTGCAAATCCAGAATTATTCATGACATGTGTTTGAAGATGTACTCGTACATATATGCTATTCAGGCATACCACCGCCTCTATGTGTAAGCGGAGATGGTGTCCAAGATGGCATAAGCCGATTTGTTGTTGTTCTTTTGTAATACAATTTACATGGATGTAGGTTTTCATTTCAATTAAAATCATCAAACAATACCAGAACAATGCCAACACTAATTGCGTGATTCATGTTTTGGCATCGGCAACTCAGCGATTAACTTTAGAAAATACTAAACAACTATAGATTACCGTTTCAATAAAGTGTCAAATGATACCTAAAATAGCACACAATTAAGTAAGAAATGAAAAAGAAATGAATGAGATCCTTGATAATTTGCCAAATACACATAATCACTTTCTAGAAATGGCATGACCACATTCCAAAATGCTCTTAACTTCAAAATGCGTCAAATTTAGCTTTACCCACATATACAATTCAATAACGAGGAATATTTTAAGTGTTTCAGAAAGATGTCAAAAACGCCAATGTGTCATCTTTTAAATAACGAAAAACTGAAAGCCTCGATTAATCGATTTCGCAACACGGCTCCAATCCACAGGGCGCAATTGATAGGTGATGTTCTATATCACGTTATCCTTAAGTGCCGAAACGTTATATGCAAATCGTTTTGAGTAACCAGTATGTGAGTATAGTCTTTTCACTTGCATAGCTGAGCGATACCAAACACTAAATTCGTTAGACAAAGTTCACTGGCAAACAGAACAAACCGATCTTTTATGTCATATATATGGCGGACTAAAACTGTAAATAATGACTTTGTATTACAGTTAATTTCGTTGTGTAAATGATTTATTACAATATACCAAACCGAAATGTACGTGTTTTTTCCAATAATATTTTTTTTGCGTTTTCTTCATTGTATGTTTTTGTATTATTTATTTTAATATCATTGGTGTTAATCAGTGTATTGTTTTTTATCGCAAAACAAGGCTATTCTCGTGAAAAAAGAATATATAAACAATGTTCTATATTTTAATGCAGACGTCAAGTCTATGGCATTAGCATTTCTGTTGATCGTTTACCGCCATTCACATTTTCCATAATTCCTACTAATTTTTACTAGTTATCTATTAATTAATAAAGCCATATACTAATAGTTAAGTGACATATATATTGTAATATAAGATGTATGTGTACATGTGTGTTGGGTAAAAGGTATCATACATGTTTATATGACATGTCAGTAACAATACGACATAGAAACCTAAATGCCGTAAATAAAATGCTCAAGCAATCTTTTTTCCTCTATTGTAAACTCGGGCATTCCGGGAATCAATCTAATTGCCATCCTTATGATTTCATTTACCGATAGTCAAATCTTCACCATATCTTCTTGGTATTAAGCTGAAATCAATATAGTCATTATAGTTATGTTTATTTTTTGAAGGATTTTTTGCGAACATGTATGATGCTATATTGCGTGATAGCGACTTGTTAAATGATATTATATTGGTGTTCATCGCTACAAATTCACTTTATTTTCAACCAACACACGAAAACTTTTGAACATTCTTGAGTTTAACCACATTGCACATGCTCATACGAAATGTCATGTTTAATGTTTAAACGCGTAGTTTTTGCAAAGTGATTAATAAAATGCTCGAATCGATATGTAAATACGTTCATATGTGGTGCATTAATTGACTATGTATATAGCACACATGTATACTATTTTGCCTGACCAAATTCCCCAGTGGACATGATGATAAGTCTTTCCTTACATACCAATGTCCCTATACGCTCTAAACATGGGCAAATGCACGAAGCACACTAACAATTATGTTGTGTTATAATGCCGTACTATTGAGGGGAATGCTTAGTAATTAGCGTCGGAGAATGTATTGTATCCGAGGTAAATGTCGTTGTAGGAACATGCACGTTAGTATTCTTCGAAAACCCGAAAAATAATTTGTTACTATTTGGAACGGTTCTTTATTGCAAAGGAACCCTTTCCTACTCAAATGCTTGATAACATATCCTATCAGTAAACATAGTAGTTGTCTGTGAGAAAATCGTTGAAAACGAATTTGTGAACATAAATGTTAGTTCAAAACCAGCGTTTAATTTCGTCAAACACCAGCTGAGACAGGAAGTTTCTGAAATAATTTTGAAAACATCGTCTAATTAACGCTGGACAGATCACTAAAGTATCAACTGCATTGTATAGCATGCAATTGGGCTGGCAATTTATGACATACATAGTATATTTAATTTATTATTTGCGGGCTGTCTTATAATTTAACACATACGCTTTGTTCTCTTCTATTAATCGTTAACACAACCACAGCAAATATTAAATCTCGAGCTTTACTAAAACAATGGCTCAACTAAAAGTACGTCAACCTCATCTTAATTCTATGAACTAGCATGTTTGTACTTCGCATAATGGCAGTTTTGTTTAACCAGTTCACTATACAATTTAAACTACATACCGACGCGTTCCTAAATGAATGACCACTTTATTTTATTTTTTACTTTACACCAAGGATTATCTCACATATGCTGCACTTCTTAATATGTGTACTATTTTTACCATGGGTTTCTTAAATAAAAAATCAGTTTCTAATGATTGTGAATATTAAACGAGAACCGTTTCTTTAGGAGTTAACAATATACTAAGGCGTTCATAAAATAATGAAAATTTCATAAGACTAATACGATACCTAACACATCGAATGACAGATTGTCAAGACTTTGTATTGATAAAAGAGACGTTGTCAATAAAACAAACACGATAAGTAACAAAACTACAGTGATTTTTTTTATATAATTCTAAATAGCAAGACTATTTATGGAAAAAGTATATCCATATCGATCGGCAATACATAAAATGCAGATTTTAACTTGTATATTCGTTTTTACTATGCCCGCGATTTTTACGTAAACGCAACATTTTCATAAAATATTAAGCAAAAACATTTAGTAAAGTCAGTTACATTTCACGATTGTGTAACCGGATCTCTTGCATGGATACGACACAGGAATGTGTAAATGCTACGAACTGCGAACAATCATCCCATTTATAAATGTGCTTTAATACAAAATACTTAAATCAAACAAAGACATCTGTTTTACAACGGTTTCAATTTCTTGCTTGAGAATATGTATCAAACTCAGTTATTTGTATTGGTGGCTTGCTATTTCTTTGTGACTTAATCCATCAGATTAAATTATAATGAACGTATTTAAATTAGATGTTACAACAATCGCTTCAGAAAGACTGTACTTTGATTAATGTGTTTAAATGTATGTGTATTTTATGTGTGTTTACTTACTTAAAGAAAACTAAACCATAGTTGTTTTTAATTGTATCTAAGCAGCGTCATAACCTACTCAAAAGGTAGTGAATATTTCAATGAATTCGAATGAAACCTCGTTTTTACAAAGACACATTTTTGCATTTTTCATTTCCATTTACGTGGCTAGAGAATTCACTGGGAAGTATACCAGACCAATTATGAAAGAAAGGTCCTTCAGACTACAATGGAGGCAATTACGGCGGTCCAAAAGGGGACAAATCTAATTTGGCTCAACCATTCTCACCGTACATTGTTGTCAAAGGTTTCTAGAGAGCAAGCTTAAATTACGTAGGGCTCAATTTAAACCTCCGATTGGCAAACATTAAATAAGTTTACTTTCTCGCCAACGCAATAAGGAAACGATTTGCCTGGAGCATAGCTGCTAGTCATGGGAATTCTTGAAACGTAATTGATCTGTGTGAAAACATTTTATTGACATGTGAACAATCGGCGTGATACGTTTAGTAAATTCTTTATCTAGTAGAATTTCCTTTGGATATATAGTCCGTTCAAAATATACATAAACAACGAAACACACGAACACACATTTGAGTCAGGTTTTAAGAAACTAACTTCATGACTGCGTATTTTCTATATAATCGTTTATTCGACTAAACAATGTTGTAGACGGCCTATTATGCGGACTGGCACATACATAACTCAAGTTATTAAACTGGTTTGACCTTATGTGTCATTTCTCATGTCTGTTTTATTATACAGCCATTTTCCACGTATCTCTGAATCAAGTAGGGAACTTGGAAGTAGCTGGGGTAAAGATGGACACAACGTACTAGCTAACAACTGTGATCAGTTTTAACATATTTTAAAGTATGATTAAAATTAACTGACCATCAGCAAAGAACAGACATGATGTACAAACTGCGAACAGTTCAATTTGAATAAAATACTGCTCAAACATATTACCATTGGAGGCCTGTCGCATTTTTTCGTACTCGTTCGTGAAGAACAACATGTTGACCAACGCCGCCCCGTGACTGTGCCCGAACCGCTGACCCGCTTTGAGTCGCCGCCGAATTTGACTACGTTTTCCTTGACCCAGTAAAGCAGTAATTCTTCTATAGATTTCATAAAAGGAACGAAGAGCTTATGTGAGCACGTACACCTCTCGATACAATGAGAATGGTGTATATGTACCATATATAGGAATAATTTAACACACATAAGCGGATACATTTGAATAGATATATCGAGGTTCATCAATAAATATCTTAAACAAGGAAATGGATAATCGATGNGCAACGCCGTACCGCGGTGCGATTTTTTTCAAGACATGCACCGCGATATACCGATATACCGGTGAATCGTGACAGCCCTATTCGATGTATCGCTTTTCTTTCCTTAACGTTCGTTCATGTTTCTGTTTTCGATATACTGTAACGGGTAGTACGCTCAAGTAGTTAAGGTAATGTTTGCCATTTAAGGGTACAGACGCTCTCAACAAGCTCCTTGTAGCCATAGACGAAATCATACAAACGCGACAGACTCACGCGCCCATTGAGGACAGGAACAGCGTTCTCAGTTATATACTGGCGGAGGAGCGCGCCGGAAGTAACATACACGAGGAGGTGAAAAACCTCTGTCTAGAGCTGCTATTTGCCGGCCACGGGACCACGTCGAGCGCCGGATGGTTCCTGGTGTACTACCTGGCGGAACGCTCTGACGTCAGAGAAAAAGTGCGCGCGGTGCTGAAGGCTCACGGACTGCTGGACGTGGTGTGTGAGCACGTGTCTATGCAGAAGCTGAACCAGCTCTCGCACGTGAACAACGTCGTGAAGAAAGTGCTGCGGATCAGTGCGCCTATCCCCGGCGGCTTCCGACGAGCTTTGCAGACATTTGAAATTGGCGTAAGCGACATTATAAATGATGGTTTCGAAATGTATTAGAGTGTGATGCCTTCAAAAAACGTTATAAATTCGATATTTCCTACAATTCAATAAATGTTTGAAGCAATTATTTACATATAATTTTCTTTTTAGTTTCCACAATAACTGTAGGAACACATGACTGTATTTCATATATACTCTATTATCGGTACCATATATTGATATTAAAATGAGCCTCGTTCATGGAAAAATGGGCTTTATGCATGGGCTTTAAGTGTCGTTCAAGATTAGCCTGTGCAGTCCGCAAAGCCTAATCTGGGACGACACTTTACGCCTAAACTGTATTTTCGAAAGACTTCCTTTTAACGAAAAATACCATAAAAGCGGAAAGTTTCGTACCTGAATAGCATATACGGACTGCACATGCTAAACTGGGACGACACTGTACGCAGATGTATTAAGCCCAGTTTCCCAGAACGAGGTGCCATATATTAATATTCAAATAATATGTTCACCTTCTGCAGGGCTACCAGGTACCCAAGGGCTGGTCGGTAACCTACGACATCCACAGCACACACGGGATACCCGGGTGCTCCTGTGATCCCGCTGCCTTCAACCCGGATTGTTGGAATCAGGCACCGGCACCGGAAGCCTACATGCCCTTCGGCGGCGGGAGACGCAGCAGCGCCGGCAAGGACCTCGCCCGAATCATGCTCAAGGTGTTCGTCGTCGAACTCGTGCGCGGCTGCAGCGTCCGTCTGCTGAACAAGCGCACGCGATTCGAGACGTTCCCCATGCCGCACCCAACAGACGGCATGCCGGCAATCGTCACATGTGTGTAGGGTGTACGGTAATAACAAAAACAACAACAACAACGAAAACATCAATAACAAAAACAATGCGAACTCTCATTATATTTATATATTTCTCTTGCATAGTATTGCCGTGAAGTTTTATTTCCGGCTTTTGTATGTTTAAGGCCTACGTTAAATATGCATTGCAGATTGTATGTGGCATACGTTGAGTGACTTTGGTACATAATAGGCATACCGGCGTCCTACATATTATTTATATTTTACGTCTTGTTTCTAGAAGTGTTAATATGAATATATTCTGTGTACGTGTTTATTTGCTTCTCAGGGATATTTGTGTCCGGTGATTATATGTGTTAAATGAATTTTACCTCACTTTTATATATGTATATTTACATTAACATGTATTTGTTTTATACAATATGTAAGCATATATGATTATGAACTCATACATGTACACGTTTTCTTCGGCATCGTTTTCAAAACGAAATAGTCAAACCTATTAAGACGATGATAAAAGGCTATCAACGTAAAAATTAATATACGCATCAATCGAATAATTACTTTCGCCATAGCAGACACTCGCAAACAAACCTTGATCATTTGGTTTGTAATATTCGGCCATATTTAAACGCAGACCAGTTTTCTCACTGCAGGCTTAATTTTCTGAACGTAGTTTTCCTTCACACATTGGTTTTGAAGTCGTCTAGTTTGTTTGTGTCGTTAATACATGCGTGTTAATTGTTTTAAAATAAAATTCCTTATTTTTAAGCTTTACACTGCTTTTATGTGAAATAAAACCTTATATTCGATTGACATCTCTTGATTCACCCCTCTTTTATACGCAAAATAAAGTTGCAATAATCCTACGTCCTGCTACTTACACCAGAGCTGTACGTTTGTACTCATAAAAGCTAAAAGCATTCTTCCATCTAACTAACTAAACCATTTTAGAAAAAACCATAGCGATGTTAATAGAATTGAAATGGTCAAGGCCAGAAGTATATATAAAAAGAGTGTTAGATCATTTAACTATGAACACGATTAAATTAAAAGACAAAAGGTATTGTCTGCACGTTTCAGTAATGCCAAAGACTATTGGAGAATGTTAAAAGAATGTAATGCACCTAAGGGTCCGAAAGGTATATCTTTAGACACTTTTTCTGAATATTTTAAAGCTATAAACAACCCTGATAGTACATTTTTTCAAGCAGACGAAGATGTAATTGATTTCACTTATAGAATTGCCGAAGATGAATTAAAAATAATGTTTAATGAGTTGGATATGCCATTTACAAATGCAGATGTATTGAAAGGTATTTCAGAACTAAAATTGGGGCGAAGTGCAGGGCCCGATTGTATTTTAAATGAATTTTTAGTGTATGGTAAAAATGTATTAGTGGATAGCATTGTGAAACTGTTCAATAAGATTTTAGAATGTAATTATTTCCCTTTGTGTTGGAGTGAAGGCTACATTGTACCTATCCATAAGAAAGGCAGTGTGTCAAATGTTACTAATGTTAGAGGAATAACATTACTAAGTGTTGTTGGAAAATTGTTAACAAGACTTATAAACACTAGACTTACACATTGGGCAGAGGAAAACTATATATNGTAGCTCATAGTTAAAAAACTACTATATGTTCAACACATTTCACCAGAAACGCTTTTGATATTTTTACGATTTACCCTATTTAACATATTCATACGAATTTGTTTTTGAGAGTTTAAACGTGTAGTATCTGCACCGTGATCTAACATTGTTGTTTTATTACTCATGCATGATATGTTCATATCAAATTTATGGCTGCGGTGGTTGGATGTACTATGTACATATCATACATGAATAATATTTATCCCGGGCAAATCCCCAGTGGACATGATAACTAGCTTGTTTTCTTTTTTACTAATTTCCCTCTTGCAATTATTATCCCCGCGCTTTTTGAAAAGCGTGGGGATATTGTGGTTATCTCCGCCGTCCGTCCGTCCGTCTGTCTGTCCGTTCTTCCGTCCGTCCGTCCGTCCGAAAACTTTAACATTGGCCATAACTTTTTCAATAATGAAGATAGCAACTTGATATTTGGCATGCATGTGTATTTCATGGAGCTGCACATTTTGAAAGGTGAAAGGTCAAGGTCATCCTTCAAGGTCAAATGTCAGATATATGGCATTTGTCCGTCTGTCCGAAAACTTTAAAATTCACCATAACTTTTTTATGCCCCTGAAGGGTAGCATATAGTTGTTGAACTGTCCGTCAGTCAATCCGTCTGTTTGTTTGTCAGTCAGTCTGTCTGTCTGTCAGTCTGTTCGTCTGTCTGTAAACTTTTACATTGCCCATTACTTTTTCAATTTTGAAGCAACTTGATATTTGGCATGAATGGGTATCTCATGGAGCTGCACATTTTGAGTGGTGAAAGGTCAAGGTCAAGGTTATCCTTCAAGGTCAAAAATATATGGCTTCAAAGCGGCGCAGTAGGGGGCATTGTGTTTCTGACAAACACATCTCTCGTTTTTTTCACTTTACTTCATTATTCAATGTTGATTATGGGGAATTGAAAATATGCATGACTTTGAAATTTAACTGGATGACATTACTAAAAACATGCGGCGTGGGGATACGCGTCGGCCGAGGCCGCGCCATTTCTTGTTTAGATTGTATCGAATAATGTGACAACGGTGAATGTATTTACAAATGCATAAAGACCAGTACAAATGCTGTTGTAAATATTATAATAACGATGTACTGATGAGGCGGAATGGTGAGTTATTAGCGTCGGTGAATGTATTTATCGGTCATAAGTACCGTTGTAAGAAATGTTACGTCATTTTTCTTCAACAGCGTAATTCTGTTTTGGCGTGATTTTTTTATTATTGGAACGGCGGTTTCATGACATATTTTCTGCGAAAATACTGAATATGATATCCAATCAGAAATTATTTAAGAAAAAAAAACGTAAAAGCAAATTCGTGAACAAACATGTAGCTGCGAAAACTGCGTATATTTTCGTCAAACACTAGCTCATACAGGAACTATGTGAAAACCTTGTGAAATCATTAGGAGTTTACACTGAGCAAAATATCAACTGCATTGTATAACAAGCAAAATAGTATAGTACGTACAGGCATTACAATTCAATGCATAAACTGCGCATAAATGAAGAAAGGTTGAAACAAACCTGGCAAAACATGACTTAAATTATCCTGGACAATACGTCCGTTCGTCTCCTTTAAAATGGTCAGATATTACTAACACGGTTTTCGAAGAATTTTGCTGATTTCAATTAGACTGACACCGATACTCTAAACAGAAAATATCGTAGATTAAAACGTTACTGCATCTCCTCTCTCACCTTTTTCGTGGGCGTAATGCCAAATTAAACGTCAATATGTATTCAATGTATATTACAGTTTAAACGACTTAATAATTAGGTTGACCCTGGGTTTGTAATTGACTTTGCTTTAATATTTGGAATTATTGCAATAGCATATATCCTATGGTTTCAAAATTGATTTTAATTCCATTGCACTTATGAAAAGAAGATGTTTATGATAATAGCGTTTAGTGCAATATCTTTTAATGCAACTTGCAGCGGGAGATAGACAGCAGTCACTTGGTAACTGTTCAAGTGAGTCGATATTGCAACATACGCTTCATGGGTGATTTTTACAAAATGCATAAATGAAGTCACTAAAAACGTGGTTTGGTTTTATTATGAACATGAATCAAAACAATATTTAAATATACATACATAATGCATCAATGAACAATGCATATTTCAAATGTATGAAATATTCGACAAAATACTTCAAAACTTGCAGACGGTTCAAAACAGGAAAACACTGAGTAATACACACGTTAAGTACGTTAATTTCCTTTTCATATACTAATAATACATCATTTTTGTGTGCATTTGCTTTCATTTCTGAGCATAACACATAGGAAAGAATATCAATAAAAGTGTCGATTATAGCTCGGCAATATAAAACTGGCACCGAAGAATACCTTAGTTTCTGTACTAGAAACGATCTTCATACACGCATATGTACATGACTAAGTAAAGTGTTATGATCTTATTAAACTCTTAAAAACGTGAACAAAACAAAATTCAAATATAGTAAACAAAAGTATAATTTATGATAATAGGTTTCACGAGTGCCTGATCAATGTTGTCGATCTATAGTTGAAGACATAATGCAAATGAAACACATTGGTTATTGAAAGTATGTTTTGCATTAACAGATATTGTTTCATACATGTACGTTTGTATATAATAAAAGTAGTGGTATAAACATGTTTTCGAAGCATATTTTTTTTTTAATATAACATAAATATCAAGCTATTTAAAACAATATTCCTATAACAAAACACAAAACTCGAAGAATGAAATATTATACTGAAGGTAATATTCAGGAATTGAAAACAAAACTTAGAGATCTATAGCAGCTGTTATTTGGCGCTTTATTGTGTTAGAACATTAACACCAACAACAATACAAATCTAAAGTAACAAAGTTAACACAACAGGTTCGTTCAACAACTGATCAAATATTGAAACCGATTCGTTCTCTATTACAAAACAATATAACACAAAATCCTAGGCACACATATGTATGCGTCATAAAGTGTCATGTTTTAAACGACATTGAAGTCAATGGAGTCATGTTCATAAATGACAAAATGGTGTTAGAAAATATTGAAACAATTTTCAAATTTAGATGAACAACCATCTAGCTGTCATAGGTTTAGTTTATGTACAAATGATAGAGCTGAAACATGTTATATAATGAACAAAAAAAAGAGAAACATTGTAAAATGTACAATACAATGATATAATATAATATAGATACTATTTCGTAAGGCAATTACATGGCTCTCTCTCATCTGCAAAATTGCGATGTTTATATATCAGTACAATCAAAACGTGAAATGATAACACACATATATTATACATTGTGTTTGGCTGTTTTCCTATTGTATTATATTTAAGGAATATTGTGCAAAATTCTATTTACATTTTTAACGTTTATATTGACTTCCAGCTGCGTCATTTCCTGTTTATAATAATTAAGTTGATGATGAGACGGACAGTTTGCGCAGGTTTGTGCAGGTAAACATATACATAAAGAAACATTTTTTTTTTATCTTTCATCACTTATATTCAGCTCGAAAGAACCTTTATAAAAAATGGCTAATTGTAAAACTAAATGAATATTTCTTGTTTTATTCAGTATACTTTGCTTTAAATAAACATTTTCATTCTATAATTATTAAAATAAATTGTGCATGACATTGTGTTACGTATGATATACTTATACTAAATATTTATTTTGTAACGTTTGTAAAGACTAAGATATTTTGAAAAGCAATTTAGAGTCTCAGTATTTACATTTGTCGGCAAAATATGGAGTCTTATTCCGATTTGAATATGCAAGTTATGCCATGTAGTTTGCCTACCGAATATAACTTGGCCAATCCAAAACTGTACAGCTACACCTGACTAAAATTAAACCTTTGACAAAGACCATGAACATATTTTTCTTGAATGAACAATATTGACATTCTTAAAATGGGCGTCCTTAAAAAAAATGTAATTCAATAATATTAGTTATTTAATGGCTGAACTATCTGCCAGTGACGTTTTTGAAGACGTTTAAAGGACATGCAGGTGCCATACTATTATTTCTTTCTAGCATACGTTTGAACAAAATACTACGTAATCATAAAAACATTTACACAGGTGAACTCAGAACCTAGACTCGCTCTACTCACACTTGAATAAACTTATCACAAGGAGTTACCGAACCTAAAATAAGTAGAACCACTCAAATCCGGAGATTGCTCTTTTCCAATTTTGATATTTACAATATTCTAGAAAATAATTATTGAACCAAGGCAAAACGTCTGAATAAATGGAGAATCATACAATGGTGATTGCATTGTTTGATGTCACACGAGGCTGCTGAATCTTCATTGGCTCCGGTGATGGGGATGCATTGTGTACACGTTGTATTGCGTTGTTTTCTTTTGAGGTTTTCATGGCGTTCTCGCTGCCGCCGGCGGTGTTTGGCGTTTTGTGAAGCACGTCGCGTAGCGGTGTCTCTTTTGTATGCATAGGTGAAGAAACTGTCTGTGATAATGCACTATATGAATAACCGACCGAATTCGTCGACGGTTTTGATATGGTAGAGTAAATATGAGGTCCGTCGGCCGCCGACGCCGGAGTTGCTTTATGATTCATCGCTGACGGAGCTTGTGACACCATCGCAACACCATAGCGTTCACATCTCTGAGAGTACATGTCATGACTATCATTTACGTTCATGAGTCTGACGTCTCTGACGTCCCTTGGGTCTCTGGCGTCTCTAACGTCTTGGGCGGCGTTGGCAACGTCAACACACCGGCGCTGACGCATCTTCGCGAGTTTCTTTCGTTGAAAGTACATGCCGACAAAAATCAAGAAATTAAGAAACAGTAACGAGCACCCAACGGCTATTGTAACACTCAACGGTATATTTGTATTATCACTAGTTATTTGACCCCGAGCCGACTGGACCTCAATCGAGTTCGGGTTCTTATTTCTCCCCACCACATTTTCCGTGGATACCGCAAGTATAAAGTCAATGGTGGAGGTCTCTTTCGTCTCCGTCTCGTACCCGGGGTCACTGAGGTGAGGGGTGAATGGTGGAGTGTAGGGAGGCGGCGGCGGCGACGGGAATATTGACCGGAACTGCGTAATCAAGCGCGACGGGTCGTCGAAGGTCGACATGTCCTCAGCGTTGTCCAGTTGGTGACTGGCCTCGGACGTATTGTTTCCAGGCTCGTTGAGTTTTGGAATCAACTTCGTCCATAATGCTGTTTCCCGGCTTTTAAAGAAGTCCTTCACCTTGGAGCCTTTGCGATCTTGAATAAAATAAAGAATAGTTCGTATTCTAGCGACTTTGTGATTTGCAAAACGGTACACCTATAAACCTATTCACCTGATTTCAGTTTCTGGTTAAACTATAATGATTTTATTAATCTATGAATGCTTACTTTTAATTGAAACAAACGCTATTGTCGGTCTGCATTTAACCATTGTAGGGCGTAACTCTAATGGTTATGTTAGTCAATATAGCGATGTCTACATTTATATTGCATGTGTGTACATAACACATTATTTATTGAACGTAATTTCAGGTCATTTTGGTGAATGCATATTATTGTTATAGAAATAACCTTAACCTTTGCATACAATCTACATCACATCTATTATTTACGAATCTTTATGTTTAAAATGTACTTATATATAAAATCAACATGAGCAATATTACCTGTTTGGTGTGTGAATATTACCAAACAAATGTTTGCGACCACCATCCAAAAGGATCGCCAATGTGATAAATCAACATTACTTATATACCCTATATATTTCATATGTATAGGTAATTTAATATCTTATATATGTCTGTACATTTACCTATATTTCCTATATGTAGGTAACTTTGTTTGCTGATATTGTACTTCGGCCAGCGTTCCTCTGGAAAGTATGGGTTACCGCTGTTGGTGGCGCCTGCTTCAGGTAGATTCGGGTCGCTGAAATACATCCGACGATGAAGTTTTCAATAGTAACTACATTGCATTATAAATAGTTAACTATATGTAAATAACAATTTGTTTAAACCGAAACGTTTCGTTCGTGTGGACATTTAATTCATGTACAAATACCACTCAAAAAATGTCATACATTAACAGACAGACAACGTTTTGTCATCATTCAGAACTGATACACTGAATTCAATAATCTTAGGTCACGCAAGGTGATTATATGCGTCGCGTTCTGAGAAAACTGAGCATAATTGATGTGCGTAAAATGTCGTCCCAGATAAGCCTGTGCAGTCTGCACAGGATATTCAGGGACGAGACTTTCTGCTTTTTTGATATGTTTCGTGTGAAAGAAGTCTGCTTTGCGTAAATCCAGTTCAGGCGAAAAGTGTTGTCCCTGGTTAGCCTTTGCAGACTGCACAGGCTAACCTGGGACGACATTTTACGCACTTTACGAATATGCATAATGCTCAGTTTTCTCAGAAATTGACTCAAATAACGGTATTTAAACGGAGCATGCATAAATATAATGTAAACGAAGAAACGCTCATGACACATTTTACGTATTAGGTATTGTTACAGCGTCAAAGCGATGCATTAAGTTGTATTAAAAGGTATTCAAAATAATAGTTATCTTCTTTTATATGAATGTTCTTTAGGCTGGGTATAAATTACAACTTTGAAATCTAGTCCAGTGCTGTACAAATGCATTGTATTTTGGCGTATCAAGTTTGGTTCAGTTTAACAATGACTCTTACCCCGTCTTCGCAAAGTTCGTCCACATGCGCATCATAAACTTGCTCAGCTCTATTTCCGGTGTGGTGTACGTCGACGGAAATGGCGACAATCCGCCGACCAGAGGCGCACCGAATACATATGGCAACTCGTCGCCATGGACTCCGCCTGACCAATGGGAGTAGTCCTCGCTCTGGGTGGAATACGCAAACGAGTACAAGTAGGTATCGTTACGTTTGGAGTGCTCTTGTGCCATCTTTAATAACGGCGCCTTGAACTGACCGTCACTGAGCATTTCCATGATCTCGTCTCTGCGCGAGAAATTGTCCCTTACCCCTTCGTACTGCTTATATTCGTGGTCGAGCACGTCATAAATCTGCTGACGGTTGTACATGTATATGTTTTGAACGTACGTCCGCATGATTTGCGTTCTTCGTACCTCCGTTATCCCGTTTTCGATCTCGCCCTGTGTGAGGTACGAATACGCCTCCTTCCTTGTTACGCCGACCATCATCTTGACCGATGCGAACCTCGAATTGCGTAGCTCGATTAGCTCCTCGAGCGATTTTCCCATCGGGAACATGCTCTTTGCATTCATGCTCTTATCGATGCTTGGCGCGAAGCACGTGAAATACTTCGGTGTAACCGGAACGTTTCGCACGAGATCGTCCACGGATTTCTGCCGCAAACAATCCACGAGCTTGTGGCTGTCGTATTTATTGATCGCGAACGAGCAGTTCACTTTCTGCGCAAGCATGTTCGTGCAGCGTTTTGCGTCGATTGAAATCGCCCATGTGCTTAAAGCGGATCCGCTCTGCAGGATCACGTTCGAGAATAAATCTGAAACGAGGATCAAACGGCATCGTCAAGTTTATGAGTTCATTATAAGGGGTCGTGATATCTATTATTGTGGTTGTTTATTGCAACATTGAAACATACAGAAAACACAAACATACATAAATATCGCAGTTTTAATTAATACCATTGATACACATATACTACTACCAGCACCGGTCTCTTATTTGTGATACTGTAATTACAAAATGGTTAGAACTATTTATTAAAAACATGTAAACATAATTTCGTTATTTGTATGCATTTAGCCCATGGATAGTTGGCGGGCTAACTTACAATTTAAATAATACTAACAATAACAAATGGACGGTTAAATGCTACAAATTGCGAAAATTCATACGCATTGCACTTTTACTTTTAACAAAATAACAAACATCAAATTGAGGATTGTTTTGTACAATGGTTTCGATTTTTTTTTTGCGCGAGTACATAAATCAACAATCACTTATTGTTTTTGCTGGCCTACTGTTTCTTTGTTTCGTAATCCACCAATTTAAGTAATGATTAACGTATTTCTAATTAGATTTTACAGTAATCGCTTCTGGAAGACTTACATTCTTTAAGTTTCATAATCGGACATTATATTCATAAATGTATTTGGGTTTTATTACAATGTGATATACAAATAATTATGATTATAACTTACAAAAAAATATGTAGAACACGTAGATTCACGTTTAAATTTGATTCTGGGGAAATGTATACATTGTGGTAAAACATTTACGGGTACCATGTTAATGACATTTCGACAATATGTGCATATTGTACCAAATTCAAACTTATCAAATCGATTTTTGTCATAATATAACCACTCAAATTATTGCATAACATATGTACAAGTTTATATATTAATCATCAAATTCATCGTATACTGTAAATTGATAAATATATTTGTATGTTCTTGTATTTGATTTTTTTAAGACAAATCACCAATAGATGATATTCATGTAACGTTTAAATAATTATTTCCACGAAAAATCGTCAAAAAATTGTATTAATTTGATAGCATAGCTTATTTAAATGGTATGCGGTCATCTTGGTATATCCTGCTGATAAAGCAGTGCGGACTTAAATGAAATCAAAGAAACCCCCATTTTAACAAAGTAACGTTATTTGCATTTTTCATTCCTATATCCGTGGCTGGAAAATTAACTGAAAAGTATACCAAACAATAATGAAAGCACGGTCGTTTAGAATACAGAGGTTGCAATTACGTTGTTCCAAAAGGGTAGAAATCTAACTTGGCTCAACAATTGTCACCGTTCATTGTTCACACAGGTTGCAAGAGAGAAAACGTAATACGGTCTCTTGGAAATGCCATTACGTAGGACACAATTGGAACCACCGATTTCCAACCATTATGTAAGTTTACTTTCACGTCAACGAAATAATGACACAATTTGTTCCGAATATTGTTGCTACCCATTTGGATTTCTGATACGCAATTGGCCTTTGTTCATACATTTTGTTGATATGATAACAATCGGAGCGATACATTCGATTTGTAGTTAATTTAGTATACAATTTCTGTTGGAGATATACCCCGTACACATTTTCAGAAGAATAACAACAAATGATTTTTTTTTTGGCGCGGTTTCAATTAAGTGCTGAACTAGGTAAGTTTCAATTTACTGTTAATATGTTTGACTGACTGAATAGGGTTTGAGACGTTCTGCCATGGTGAACTGGATTACGAATAGATAGAGTTAATTAATTAACCTTTGACCCCATGTGTTATTTTTGTTGATGGCAATATTTCTATGGTCATTCGTCACTTATGTCCGATTCAAGTATGGTACTTGGAAGTAGATGGCGTAAATAAGAAACTATATCCTAGTTTAAACCTTGGATTGGCTAAGATTGGCTCGGTAAAGCATGATTAAACTTGACCAATGACTCGTACATAGCTGGCATGAGTTTAACTGAGCGCACGTACATAACCGAAATGAGTTACATATGGTGAAATATTGAAAAAAAAAAATACCACTTAAATATAATACCATGAGATGCCTGTCGCATTTCTTCGTACTCGTTCGTGAAGAGCAACAGGTTGACCAACGCCGCCCCGTGACTGTGCCCGAACAGCGTGACGCGCTTGGAGTCGCCACCGAACTTGACAATGTTCTCCTTGACCCAGTAAAGCACGGCGATGAGGTCCCAGAGAGCATAGTTGCCCGGCGCCTCCTTGTCGCCTGTCTGAAGGAAGCCTGGAAGAATAAAAATAAATGTTTTTTAAAAGAGGCCAGTACTAATTTGAATGTCGTTTTCATTGTATGTGTACTCACAATTGTTTTTGAATGTGTTTCAAAAGTTGAAATATACCAAAGATGTCAATATTGCCGCTTAGATGGATCTTTACAAAAAATAAACGATGTAAGTTTTCTGGACATAAAGTTACTGCTCTACAAATCCATTTATTTAAATGAACAAGTAAATGTACGCGTTTACATAATACTGTTTGGTTTGTATATTGTTTGCAAAATATACATTACTATGAACCGACATTGTTAAGGATGTTAAACAGAGGAATAATAACACTCCGGAAACAATACCAGCCGATAAAGTCGCGGTACAATCCGCTAGTATCAAATATAAGCCCAGTGACCAATAAAGGACAAAACACCAACGTAAAAGACAAATAATTAAATTGATGTACAAATTGTCCAGCCATTGAGGTCGTTTAGCGGACATCTGAAAAGTACATCGACTTGAAACAGTTTCAATTTTTGCTAAAAACATATATGTTCTCAAAATGTATTTCCGTAACAAGAAAATCTATCATCATTACAATAGGAAACTCACATAGAAAGAGATAATTTACGATGGTACACCATTAGTGTTTCGACAAGTCAAAGTTAATTATTTCCTTAAACATCTTTCGAGAAAGTATTTGTGGTTCTTAAAACAAGAAGGAATCAACAGCACGCTAGGAAGCATATAGAATGGAAGAGTCTATTATTTTGTAATGTTCCTTTGTATTAAAGAAAACATGATAATGAATAAAATGGTATTTTTGAGAAAAAAAAAACAATTTGACGAATATTGGACTGATATGTTATATTATAAAAATACATCATCCTTTTGAAAAAAATAGGTGCCGTTTTCTTGTTTCATTTTGTTGAAAGCAAAACGAATAACAGTGTTTGAAGATATGCTAAAGTGGTTGAAATATAAACAAAATTATAATCCAGATGCATACATTTGAGAGAAGCGTCAACATCACTTAGGTGTTCTTTATTTATGTAAAGTGACAAAGTGCCAATTAATTACACACACGCCATACACACACGAACAAAAACATACGAAACTGAATACAACTTGGTTCACCATCTTGGAACGTGCACTAACAAGTAAAGCAATATGGATTTAAACTGGTTATTGGGCGCCCAAACATCAAATTAAAGCATGCCACCTTAAATTTCTATGCGCCAAATAAACATTAAAACTATATCCGCATCCGCAAAACTGACCGTGTTCATTTCTTTAACATGTGACATAATTACACGGGTAAAATTCTTAACGAATTTGACATGGAAACATCTAATAAATGTTACCGAATTTTTCTGCCGGCTATTCGGTTAATGCATAAAACAAATCGTTAATAGTGTGTACATGTGTATACTTAAGTAGACTTTGGTACCGCTCCTGACCAATGGAGAATGTTCAAATAAATAATATTGAGCAAATAGGAAAAAGAAATTGATTGTAAATCCGGAATTATTCGTGTAATGTGTGTGAATATGTGTGTGAAGATGTGCCTACAGAATAGTTATGCAATTCAGGCATACCACCGCCTCTATTTTGTATGCGGAGATGGTATTAAAACATTGCAAAAGCAGATTTGTTTTCCTGTTGAAAGTAAAATGTACATGGAAACATTCGCCATTTAACGGAAACACATATAAACAATACTAGATAAAGGCTTAAACAAAAACAACTCACCGATTTAATTTAGAAAATACTCAACATTAATAGATTTCCGTTTCAATAGAAAGTCAATGAATAACTAAAATAGCACACTATTGTGTTATAAAGAAAAAAAAGTAAATGAGATTCTTTATACTTTGCCAGGGACACATGTTCCCTGTCTAGAAATGACAGGGCCACATCGGAAAGAAAACTTAACTGCAAAATGCGTCCCATGTAGTTTTATTAGCGTGTACAATTCAATAACGAGGAACATTTAAAGGGTTTCAAAAAGATGTCAACATCACCAACGTGTCATCTTAAACTAATCGAGAACTTGAAGGTTAAAGGTTTTAAGTCCGTAACTCTGCTTAATTTGGTCTTCAAATATATAACAACACATATTAATATAATTTATGCAAATGATCAAATGGCAATCTCGCGATTTGCGTCGTTATGTGTTAATTGTAACAGGCAATAACCATGTTATATGCAATACAAATATATTTAAAGTTTGCCAATAACAATTTTTGTTTGGGCTTTAACGTCACACAACAAATAGTGTATGTTCAAACCAAATATCGTATTTGAATAACATGTATTCAGCGGATAAGCAATTTCATGCCTGTACATATATTTATTGTTACTTTGTGTTGTTAGTTAAATTTGCAAAACACTGAATAATGATACACCATTGATAGCTGCGAACGAATTTAGGCTATTCGTAGCAAATCCAGATTCGGTCCATCGGAAACCCAATTAAAAATGAAGTAGTATGCATTTTTCTTCAAGATACAATCGCAATTCGTCGTTAACCGTTGGACTATTCAATCAGCACCCCTGGTAAGTTCAAGTTACTCACAACACAGTTTTCTATAACGTTTGCAAGATGCTTCCTTACTGGATCGGCACCGACACACGTGTTTAAATTATCACTAATGACATTCGCACAGGGTTCGACCGTCAGAATTACCCGTTTCGTCATTACAGGTAATTTAAAATAGAACCCACTACTATGGAAACGGGTTCTGACTATTGTAAATAATACAAGTATTTTATTTTAAAGGGGTTGTATAATGGACCCCCGCTGTCATACATTAAAGGCATACAGTAAAATATTTGCCAAATTGTGGCTGCGGCTTTGCAGACAAATCCTCGAAATGACTGAGACTTTTGTAATATGTGTTTTTGCATTTTTGTATTCATCCATTAGATTAGAGATTTAGCGAAGTATCTCTTTTATAACTGGAAAATATGCGTATTTGTTCTTTAGTATTTACTGCATGTATGAGTTT
>VMBQ01001759.1:111048-146196 GCA_007657795.1 Dreissena rostriformis
TATATATATATATATGCTATGAACGTGTAAAGTCAATGCATTTAATAGCATAGTCGAAATGGCATTACAAACATATTCATACTGGATGAATTGTAAGTATATAATATCACTTATCATAAATATATTAAGCTGACGATGACGCGGTATTATACATAGTATGATATTGAACTATGTTCCGTTTATATTTTCTACATCTATCGTTTTGAACGTATTTTATTACGTATATAAAATTATACATATACACACAACCTCCCCCCCATACACGTACACACATACGGACAGAGGTAAAACGTCCGGTGTTATAATGGAGAGGGACACAAAATGAAGTGAAACGTTTGCCGAGTGTGCATACAAAGTCACAATTACTCGTTGTTAATTTAAATAATATATACTGATTTAATTGTAAGCAGGTTTGATGAAAGAGGGAAATAATTTGCATAAATATTTAAATAAAAATGCCTACAATTGAACAGGTTTATGGAAGGCGCACAGGGAGTTCATGCGTTAACATTTAATTATTAATGCTATATTGCAAATTCCCGTCAACTGCTTAATATCATTTAAACGCATAGTTTAATTGTATGCATATGCCATAATAAGTGTATTATGATTTGAAATAATGAACACTTTCGATTGTACCTTTCCGTAAATAAACCGCAGTATGCAACACTCATATTCCTGAAAAACGCGAATGCAGCCCTGACATCATAGTTCTATCCAAGACTATGGGTCTGTCTATTAAATATTTCAAATTAACATATACGTCCATCTTATGGATGTATCACTTGTATAAACAATTTCACCATCTCGAATGACTCGAAAACGCCACAAGACCTATTGCATTGCACACATGTACAGCCAGTTGCGGTTTGAAGAAAATGTCTTACGTACACTTTAATCAAACTGTTTAAGTCCCTTTAATTGACTTTATTATGCCCTACAACATCAAATAGACAATAACACCATACACACAAGCGAATAAAAGAGCCACCAGTAGTTTCAGCCATAAATCATATAATAAACTTTATTATTCTCGTCGTCTTCGCATAAGACATTTGTTTCAAATAAATGTGTATAGCAAACAATAGCGTCATCTTTTACATTTGTCTACTAAAGCACAATATTTTTAATATGTCATTCACACTGGCGTTAAACTTACAATGAGGTTACAGTTTCTGTATTTCTGTAAAATGTTGCATAGTTTCATAGCAGAGCATTTATTAACGTTAAAATGTCATGTGCTATTGATATAAACTTTATAATATAATAATTAATGCGACACGTGACAAGTGGTACTATTATGCTCTTTAAGCAGTCGTACAATCGTACACCATACATCATAAACACAGTTTTAAGTCAACACAAAGTCGACCTTAATTAAGAGGCCAGTAAACATTTCGTTATCAATATCAATACAGTATTACAATCTGCATACACATTAACGTTATAACATACAATTTATGTTTTTGTTCCACACAGTGCCATGTCATAAACATAAAGGCTTTAATAAAAAAACATACTACCATTTCGTGCAGATAAGAGAAAATCAAAGTTATTATGTTAAACAAATAGTTTCATTCAGAATCACTTTGTTTAAATATTATTAAGTTCCGAATTATAAATATCTCATATTTTGATATTACCATTGATGTGTCGAGAACAGCATAAGTCTTCGAAGTGTTTGCAAAAAATAATTTGCACAGTTTTTAAAAGCATTTGGCTTTATGTAAAAATAACTATTGTTATAAAATAGATAAATATCGATTTAACTGCAAATGCATTAAATGTTTCTATTTTATTCTGCAACTGAGCAAAGCACCTTCACCAACAAATAACAGTATTTAGATGATTACGTTATAATATATAATAATATGTGGCAACTAATGTTTAAAAAGTAGCATAACATACAACTACCGACATTTATAATAATGGAGAATTAAAAAACACCAACATCAACATATATTTGTGAAATTTCATATAGGGAAGCCTTAAAGCATTTAATTGAACTCGAGCGTTTTAATAATAATTGTATCACAAACACTGCGGTGAAGCATTAAACCCTGGCTTAAGATTTATAATTGGTTAATGTGATAGTAGGCTAAATGATGATACTACAGGTACGCATTTGCCAGTTGGTTCCGGTAGAGTTAATTCAATCGGAACACAGAGCAAAAACAACGGATATGCCAACTTTCATGATGGTAATGGTTAAAAATATTTTTTTAATTAGGCATAGCTTTTCAGCTGATCAGAAGTATAAGATGTGCATAAAGTGTGTTCAGAGATAAGGTTAATACATGAACCTTAATTGTTGTATTCTACATGTTTCTTTGTTGAAATAAAAATTACCCATTTGTTGAAAATAGAAGAAGAAAAAACAACATTTTTTTCACATCAACATTTACATATCTTTGAGACAGATAAACAGAACAGGTGCGACACGTGTTCTACCGATTCCCAACTGGTGTTTGAAGAGATTGAAATGCCCGAAATAATTTGCATCTCTTTGTTTAACTCAGCTTATGTTAACCAGTAATTTGTAATTTCGACAGCCAAAGCACACAGTTTAACGTAAACGGATTACACACTAACACAGCTCATTTAATTAAAGTTTCCTGTCGTTTCGGATGTTTGCGCAACACGTTGCTTATGCAAAATTGCGTGTGAGATGAACTATTTGGCACTTATTATAAATAGCTCATATAACCTGCATTACAATATTGCGATGTTATCCATCATTTGATGCGCGTACGCAACTACTTAGTAGTTACCTATTTATGATTGACATGTTGTGACCATTGGACAGTTTTAGATCATAGCTATATTGTTACCAAATGTAACTGTTTAAGGGGCTTTAGATATTATGATATGTGTTAATAGTTTATTCTGAAGTTCACTTACGATAGAGCCAATATATTATCATTTTTTTCTGATTAGAAAGCCAACGTTTTTATCCGTACGTCAATCTGTGAAAAGAAAAATCTTAACAATTAACGTATCATACCCTACCAATATTTGCAATAAACTACACTTTATCTTCGCGTTTATGTTAATTTCGTATTGCGCCAAGTTTTGAATATTAAATAAACTCAAAACAAAATATAGTCATTTCGCATACCAATTTAACTCTTCACTATTATTAAAATGACACATTAGGCCATAATCTTAAAAAGTGTATGAAATATGATATGTGAGGAAAACTAGAACATACCACACTTTTCTTGTACAATTAACCTACATATCATTTCCAAAGGCGTAATAACAGAAATGTAAACACCTTAGCGCAGCGTTCGCCTGTCGCTCGTGAAGAAAAAACAGGGAGAAAATGTCAGGCAAATAGTCTAATGTAGTAGTATTGTACGTTGTCTACAACAACCTCAAAATATTTATTATTTATTTACATTATATATTGTCTTAGTTTGCATTAGGGTGCGCTGTGTCATATAAATAATGTGTACAGGTTTTGTCCATGTGCCTCATAACATGTGAAATCACTGTGTCTATGAGACGGGAGTTCTGCTATAGTTTTTATGCATTATCTGAGTATGGATTTAGACGTGATTGAACTGCGTATTTCGAAGATCATCGCAACCCGCTGTATTCCATGGCAGACAAGGCTCTTGCATACGTTTGTTATAAATCTCGGACTTAATATTCCCAGAACATAAGTCAGTACAGTTGCTATTGATTTACGGTTAATCATGACAAAAAAGCCTTAAATATAGGGTAAGTACAAACATAATTTATTTATAATAGCATTAGGTGATCTTTGGCAAGCCGTTGTAAGAATTATCATGCACTTGCCACCGACATCTCCATCATTGAACTTAAACACTCGGATTTACTCTTGGCAGCTTAAAACGTCCCAACATGTTATCACGATTACAGATGTCAGAATCTTAACACGCAGACAATTACCTAAACAAGTGACTAAGTGCTTTGTAATACCGAGCATTTGTTAAAGTTTTGCCCTGTTGCATGACTATGTTGCATTTTTGCTTCAAATAGGCAGGTTTAAATTATGGTACCAACAAGTAAAAATAGTCTTAACCAAATGCTGCCATCTGACAGTATTAATGCGTTTTCAGTATATTGCTAACACCAGCATGAATGGCTGCTAGAAGGAAAGTAAAGATGTGCCCATATTATCATAATGCTTTCAAATCGTGTGATTGAATGTACGTACTCAATATTAAAAGCATAAACAACAATTATATTTAATAACTTGCAAATTTAAGCAGAATGATAAAGCTGAAAGTAAACGGAAGGAATAATGCAATAAACTTTGCTAAACGCACAATCAGTTCGGGAAAAAAAATATTGCCGTAAAAAAACAAGGCGTCTGCATAAGAGTTATACCAAAATCAATAATCGAAAGTACACACGATAATTAAACTGGTCTCATGTGTTTCTAGCTTAAAACAACTCGGCGAATAACTTTAGACTGAATCAAATAATAGGGTAATTGTAACCATAAGGAAATATTAATATACTATAAATATATGTATCAATAGCGTAATAACGAAAGCAAGGCGGAGTGTACATTATTAAGCGTAGCGCAGTGGATTTAACAACAATATACACCTATAGACAGATATTCAATACAATTCACTTAATTGAAAAAGGAAATTTGATACTTTTATGTCATTATTATAAGTATCATTGATACGATGAATATACACCTTCTTAACTACGTATCGAATAAGCAATGAAACAGTTTACTTCTATTAAGAGACTATGTGATTATTACTTAAATAAAGTATGTTTCGACCTTTCAGCGAAAATCAAGTATATGTTTAAATTGGTACATTTCATTTGGTTACATCTATATTCATTAATTTCGAGTTTGTTTTTGAATATCTACAATATAACCAATTAACATTCTGCCGTTAGCTAGCAAGAATTCACGAAACAATTATTACCATTCAGTTACAGAGGCAGTTTAGATACGAAATGTGGGTCACAGAAACAACAAGCTTTTTTTATAATAAAGGACAACCTGACCAAATTGCAATACAATTCAAGATTCAACCTCCGATTATACAAGTTTACTCCAAAATATCAACTGTTAGGACAATCACATTTACCCAAGCTTGCACTGGACAATTTCATTATTGCAATGTTCAATATCGTCTGAATGGAGACCTAATATACTACGTCACATAGTAAATATAAGGTCTCAAACTGATTGACAAACTGTCTGAGAAGAAAAAGTATCTACACTGCTGCAGTCAATAAACGATCAAATTGCAAGGCAATCAACCGATGCTAGAAATTATCCATACAATTACATGGGATTGTATTTTCGGAAGTCTGAATTCCGGATTTCGAAAGAATATTTGCTTATATCGTATATAATAATGTATAATTATAAAGTCGTCATTCAATATTTACAATGGTTTACTGTGCCATATATGTGTTATACAAATATGGCATTCATGTAAACTTCCAATACATATTTATGTAATCTTAAAAAGCCGGGTTATTTTCGTAATTTAAATTGTAATTTATAACAAATATTTTCCGTACATGTATGCCTATTTAAAATACTTGCATAAATACATTTTACATTTGCGTGAGGAAACTTTAGAGAGGCGCATACGTGTATTGCTTTTATTTTTCCAAAATCAAAATGTTACCACCGACACTTTTGAACTATCGTATTATCTACGATAATAAACGGTTTATGTTCTCACCTCTTTTCGGAACATAAATGTTCAGTCTCAAACAATCTTCCGTTTGATGCCTCGTAAAAATTCCCATCCGAGTCATCCATTCGACCGTGCCTTGTGGCAGATTCCTTAGGAGCTGTTTTTCCTTCAGGATCTGTTGAGTACATACGTGCTTGTTATCCCAGGCGGAATGCACGCCAGACCATCGTTCGTTCGGGCTTGACGCCGATGTGAACCGTAGGCGGCCCTTTTGTAGGCTGGCGTACTGCAGGCCCAAGTAGGCCGCGACCGGCTGGAGTTCGACGCGAGCGTCCAGGGGGAATTCTACCAGCGCTCCACGGAGGTCGCCGTACTTTGTGGACACCGTGGTGGGACCCAGTTGTTTCACAATCACAAGCGACATCAGACCGTGAATGAACAAGGCCAATGAAAGTACACAGTATCTGCCAGTGCATCCAAAAAGAATCCATACTGATGGCATTACACGAACGCGTATATTTTCATATATTCCCATATAATAACACACTGTTTCCACAAATATATTTACAATGCAATTATGTTTAAAAAAATACTGAGCTACGTTAACGGAAACCCTTTCAATTCATATTTCTAATTATTTTGTATTGCAAATACATTCTACCTTTTATATCAAAATCATCAAATCATGTTAACTAAAAGCCAATTTGAAATTCTCGATTAGATAATAGAATTAAGTTTCCATAAGAAGAAAACAATTAAACATAGTATTTCCACGTGCTAAGATAAATATGAATCCATGGAATTACAATTTACGATCCGTATCCATTGTGAACACAAAATCAAAGGATCATGACGCACCTTATTATATCCACTCAACAGATCCAACAGCCTGATTTAATTACCAGTCTGCAAATGAAAGCGGATAATGTTTTCCAAACGGAAAATGAGATAAATTCGAAAGCACCACGGCGGCCAAGTATTTCCTGTGATACTGGGAGAGAGAACGAGTAAATGCCGTGTACAAGCCGATGGGATTGTATTGGTCCAGACAGACAATTCCGTGAATTTAGCGTTACAGCGTCTCCCGTTTAATTCACCGGTGGCAGATTGTTGCCGTATGAACAAGACTTTGCTGGAATCAATCCATGTACGTGTTCATCAGAAATGACGTCGGCAAGAATCAAATGAGAAATAAACAGTAAGGCGGAATGATATAGGTTACTGTTTATGGGTCCATCAGCTCCATACGCGAGGAAACCGTTTTGTGGCTCCCTTTGCGTCTTGTGCGAATAGGCTTGTTTGCCGTAACAGCCTTAAAATTACTTCGTCATGTATGACTAATTTTCCAACCTATTTGGTTTAAGCGAATGCACATATAACTTAATGGAGAAACGAAACGATGAGGCAACTGTCTGGGACACAATTATGTTTAAACGTATTTACCAACATAATCTTATTAAATCACGGCGTTTAATATACATTGTAGAAATATAATAGTGAAATACAATCACAGCAATACTTATTTTAGTTCCGCCAAAACGCATATGGAACGAACAAGATAATGGATTTATAAAACAATGTAAAAGTTAAAATAATGAGTCATTGCTTCACGCTTGCTCGGACTCAAGCAACCGTAATAACGATTACACTGGACATGGAACGAACAACGCTCAATAGTACACTCTCAGAATGACTGTGAGGTCGAATATTCCATAGCGACTTTTTCGTCCATCTCGTTAATACCAGCTTGTTTTAGGTTTATATCGGGGAAGCACGTTGATGATGCCACGATGCCAAGCCAACATTCTTAGAGGTAACTTCTATTGTTAAAAAAACTTACACTAAATGATGAACGTTTCATACTGATTGTTTACACATACATATATCTACAGTGTCAGAATATTTATGGTTTGTAAAATAAATAAACCGACAAACAAATAGTAGATTCGACAGATTCTACAAAATTTATTTCAACAAAACAATCAACGTTTTATAACTCTATTTTTCAGATTTCTTATGGCACACATTTTAGAGTTTTCTTTTTAAATCATTTTTACTCAATTTGCTCAGTGTGAATGAGAAATGGTTGAGAGTTAAATTGAATTTAACCGTAAATCATCCAAATATCATTTGCTTCTTTGATACTGAAACGGGTCAAGTGTTAAAGGTTAACTATTTATGACGATTTTTTGAGAAATACATTCCATGTTGTGTGGTATGTTTTTATAAGTGCGTACACATGAGAAAGCCACATTTCAAAAGATAAAATTCATTTTATCAATGAAAGGATGGAACCAACTTCACACATATATCGTTACAAGAGATAACAATATGTATTATGCTATTTAAAGAACGTTTCAATAACAACTTAATACATTTGTTTTAGTAAAGCTCATTTATGCAAACAAATAAATATAATAGTTGATGTAAAAATACAGTTTTCTGCGCCTAGTCCTTTTAAGACCAATTAAACAAAACATTAAAGTTAATGACCAGATAATTGGAGTAAATTAAACTAAATACATATTATGTTTGTGCTTGTTATGTATAAATACATTCTGAGTTATTGTCTTTAGAAACACATGTTTAACCACTGTTGAAAACAAGTGTACACTAAACAACGATAATAACACACCATGCGGTTTAAAGAAAATGTCTTTCATACACTTTAAGCAAGTTCCATTAATTGACTTTTGTATGCCTTAAACATCAAATAGACAACCAAACCATACACACACGCAAATAAAAAAGCCACCAGTAGTTTCAGCCATAAATCATATAATTAACTGTATTATTCTCGTCGTCTTCGCTTTCGACATTTGTTTGAAATAAATGTGCATTGCAGACAATAACGTCATCGTTTATATTGCGCAATTAAATCACAAGACAATTTACATTTCATTCACATTGACGTTAAATGTACTATTCGATTACAATGTCTTTATTTCTGTAAAATGTTGCATATTTTCCTAGCGAAGCATTTATGAACGTCTAAATATCATGTGTAATTGATAAAAACATTATAATATAATTAATGCGAAACATTAAAAGTGGGACTGTTATGCTCTATAAACAGTCGTGAAATCGTACACCGTACACCACACATCCTAAACAAAGTTTTAATTCAAAACAAATTGGACACAAATTTAGTGGTCAGTACACATAATCAGTATCAATACATTGTTCCAATCTTCATACACGTTTAAGTATTACATACAATTTATGTTTTGATTCCACATAGGACCATGTCATTAACATAAAGACTTAAATAAAATGCTGCAATTTCGTGCAATGAGGGAAAATCAAAGTTAATATGTTAATCAAATGGTTTCATTCATAATCACTTAATTTAAAAATCATAATTTCCGAATTATAAATATTTCAGAATTTGATATTGCCAATTATGTGTTAGTCGAAAACAACATTAGTTCTCAAAGTGTTTGCGCAAAGAATGTGTACAGTTGTGAAAAGCGTTTGGCTAAATATAAATACAATTTCTTGATACCCACCAACTATCGTTATAATTAAAATAAATAAATATCGAAAATACTGCAAATGCATACAATGTTTCTATATTCTTCTGCATCTGAGCAAAGTACCTTTACCTAAATAACAGTATTGAGATGATAACGATATAACATACTTGGTAATATTTAGCAAACATTGCTTAAACAGTAGCATAAAATGCAACTACAGATATTGACAATAACTGAGAGTTAAAAATCACAATCATCAACATATATCCATGTAATTTCATATAGGGAAACCGGAATGTTTTTAATTGAACTCGAGCATTTTAATAATCAGTTGATCACAAACACTGCGGTGAAGATTTAAACCCTGGCTTAAGATTCATGGTTGTTTAATGAGACTCAAAACAAACTATAGTCATTGTGCATACCAATTTCACTCTTTACTATTATTACAAGGACAAGTTAGACCATATTCTTAAAAAGTATATGAAATATGATCTGTGAGCAAACAAAGAACATACAACCATCTTTTTGCGTGCAATGAACCTACAAATAATTTCCATACTCGTAATAACAGAAACGTAAACACCTTAGCGCAGTTTTCGCCTGTCGCTTGTGAAGAAAATACAGGAAGAATATGTCAGGCAAATATGAAAATGTATTAATATTCTACATTTTCTACCTCAACATCTAAATATTTAGTATTTAGTAACATGATATATTGTTTAAGTTGACAGCTTGCATTAAGATGCGCCGTTTCTACATACAATGTGTACCGGTTATTTCCGTGGGCCTCACCATATGTACAAAGCACTATGTCTATGGAACAGGCGTTCTGCAATAGTTTTTTTTTATTATCTGAGTATGGATTAAGATGTGATTGAACTGCTTATTTAGCCGATCATCATACCCAAGCGCTATGCCCCGGCAGACAGGGCGTTTATTATAAATCTCGGATTAGGCAGTCAATATTCGTAGAACATAAGTCAGTACTGTCTCGGTAAATCATATCCATCCTTGATTATTCTAAAAAGTATATTAGATGACCGGTAGATATACGAACGAGCAAATATTGCAATCGGATTTCCCCCACAGTCAATTATATTTTCCAGCAATACACGACGATGATCGTCTTCTTCGTCTAATAACTTGTGTTACCAACGCCTTTCTGCAAACCCCATATGCTACGGAATAATAGTTATTGTCGTGTTAAATAAATTGAATGGAAAAGCCCACCAATAAGTCTCGTTTATCTAATATTGTGTATATGTCTAAACTATATTATATCCAATTACACATAAATAATACGCACTGTTTATGAAAATATAAACACTTTATCCTTTCTTTAATTTCTAAACACATGGTATCACATCACCAATTATGCCGCGTTAGTTGGAAAGTTTATAAACGCGAACACCATTTTAAGACTAAACAATGTCGTCATAATTGATTGCTACAAGAGATCAGTATTTTGCAGTTCCGATTACGTATGTGCAATTAAAATATCACGTGTGCCAGACGTCGACATATTTGAACATAAATAGATTTTGTTTTCAATATTACTTTAATTAAAAACACAATGTTTCGTACACCCACGTCATTGGTTAACTGTCGTTATGTGATCACGCCTTATGAAGTATATGCAAATATTCAAACCATAAATGTTTTTAACACGACAACCCCAACACAATCTCAAATTTGATTAAACCATGAATATGTATTTGTATATAAATTAAGCCACTGCGACTTCTATATACGACACATTCAATTTAATAAAATGAGACTAACTGTCTTGAACACAATATGGTGTAAACGTATTTTTTCAACGCAATCATATCAAACATGTAATTTTCATATATTGTAAAAAAACATAGTGAACAATAATTATCAGCAACTCATTCCGTCTAAAACTCTGATCAAAAGAACATTATATTAGCTCTATAGAACATATTAAGGGTTACAATTAAGTGTAACTGCCCCGCGTCTTCCCGGATGCAAGCAACCGCAATCAGCGTTACAATGGACATGAAACGATAAATACGCATTACAACAATCTCAGAATTGCTGTGAAAGCGAATATTCTTTAACCGACGTTTCTCTGTTCTTTAATACTAGCCTGTATGTAATTTTAATACTAGCTTATACGTTTATATCTGGCAAGCACATATATGCTACCAAGCTAACATTCTAAGTGGAAACTACTATTCTAGAGATAAACTTACTTCGATTGATGTAAATTCCCTAGTGATTGTTTACACATACATATATTTAAATTGTAATACAAGCTATGGTCTGTACAATAAACATTCCAACCAGCAAAAGCAGTTTCAACAGATTCTACAAAAGCCATTTAAAAATTAAAATCATGTTTACAATTTTTCTGTTTTTGAGATGTTTCCCAGCCTTAAGTTTTCCTTTCCATCGGTAAGGCTTAATATGCTCAGTGGAATGCGAAATGGCTCAGGGTGAAATTGAAAATTAACCGAAAAGCATCCAAATAGCTGATGCTGCTATGATGCTGACACGGGTAGAGTGTTGAAGGTGAAATATTTATGACGATTTATTGAGTAATAAATTCCATGTTGTGTGGTATGTTATAACACTATAAAAATACGTACAAACGAGGATATCAGATTTCCAAAGTTAGCATTGATTATATGATTAAAATGATAAAACATACTTTACTCATATACTTTAACCAGACATTACAATATGGAATATGCTATTAAAAATGGTGCAATGCTTACTTATGTTTTAGTGAAGTGCATTTATGTGAAACAAATAAAACCATAGTTTTGTCCACGAACATTCCTATTAACAATGATGGTAATAATAAAATCAGAAACCAAATAATTGGATTACATTTAATTATACAAATCTTAATTGTGTGCGTGTTATTTATACGCAAAGACTGAATAATGTTTCTGGAATTATACACATGTTCAAACACTGTAATACATATTTGTACACAAAACCACGATAATAACATATCATGCGGTTTGAACATGTCTTACATAAACTTTAATTAAAATGGTTCAGTTCCATTAATTGTCTGTATTATGCCTTAAACATCAAATATAAATAAAATCTGAAGCAAACGCATACAAAAAAAAGGTCACCAGTCGTGTAAGCCATACATAATATCATTAACTTTATTCTTCTTCGGCAAGACATTTGTTTCTAATAAATGTGCATAGCAGACAATTAAGTCATCGTTTATATTGCGCTACTAAAGCAGAAGTCCGTTAACATTTCATTCACAATTACGTTAAACGTGCAAGTGGGCTACACTGTCTGTAAAATGTTACATGGTTTCATTGCGAAGTATTTATTAATGTTAACATGCCAGTTGCTGTAAATATTAATGTTACACTATAGTGAATGCGAAACATAACAGGTGGTACAATTTTACTCTATAAAACCGTACCCCATACATCATAAACACAGTTTAGCGTTAAAATGTTTGCATATAGTCCAACACACTGGACCATAATGTCGTAGTCATTTGAAATTCTTCATTATTATCAGTATTGTATTCTGATCTGCATACACAATTAAAAAAATGTCTAAAAAATAGGCATAGAATAAAAGACAAGATACATGTTATGCAGAGGAGGAAAAATCAAATTGTATACTTAAATAAAAAAAGTTCGCGCATAATCACGATATTTAAAATAGTATAATGTACACAATAACATGTTTCAGAATGTGTACCTACCAATATTGTTTAAGTCTTCGAAGCGTTTGAAAAAATAATTGGCACAGTTTTGAATAGTAGTTGATTCAGTGTAAATATGACTTTTAAATACCATTTCAATACAGTGTCTTGCTAAAATCTTAACAGAAGTATTGTCGATAGAAATGCAAGCAAAGACAACGTGTTCATTTTCTTCTGCAAAAGCGCAAAGTAAAAACAACAAAATGGCAGGTTTGAGTTGATAACAGCATAACAGTATTGAGGTGATAATTGACGAGCATTATTAAAAAAGTGCAAAAACCCATACAATTGCCAATATAAATAAATTATGTATAATTAAACAAAACGATCATATATTCTTATTATCTCATAGGAACATATTTTTATTGCACTCGAGCGTTTAAGTTATAACTATAGCACAAACACTTAGGTAAATCGTTCAACCCTGTATTAACTTAGATTAATTGTATAATTGTTTAATAATATAGTGGGTCAAATTGTGAGATTTAAGTTCCGCATCTGGCAGAGTATTCCGGTAGAATTCAATTTAAACGAAAACAAAGAGTAAATAACAACTACAACGGACACACCAAGTATACGATCGTATTAGTTAAAACGAATGTTAACATGATGCATAGCCTTGGAGCTGAAGTATAAGATGCGGATACAGTATGTTATGAAACAAATTTAACATAACTCGTGTTTTAACAAATACATATCCAAATTAAAATGGTTAATGCGACTTAATTTAAAGCTTAGTAGACCATTTATTTAAATGAGTAAAGGTTAAACGTAGAACAACAAAACATGTGTTCACATCAACATGTACAGATATTTTAGGCAGATAAACACACAGCAGGAGCGAAATGTGTTTAACCGATTTTCATTTGTTGTTTTTAAGCCTAGGATTGAAATGCTCGAAATAATTTGCATCACTTTGGTAAATAGCTTGCTTATGTTAACCGTTAATTTGTAATTTCGACACCCAAAGCACCAACCCATTTTAACACAAACTGAACACAGCCCATTCAAATAAAGTTTCAAATTTGTGTTCCGTTTTTTTGCGCAACATGTTTATTATACAAGTTTGCCTTGTTGACAAAGTTAGGTGAACTATATGGCACTCATTGTATATGGCTCATGCACATCGCACTTAAAGGCTTTGTGATGTTAGCCACCAGTTTATGTGTGTACTCAAATATGTTGTAGTTTAATGGTGTTTAATGGTTGAGACCATCGGACATTTTGCGACCAAAACTATATTTTACCACATGTAATATTTGAAGGTTCTATAGATAATATTAGTTTTTGTAAAAAGCTTATTTTCAATGAAGTTACAATATTACACATACATTATATATTTTCTTACTAGATAACCAAGTTTTTTTACATCAATCGTCACAAACACCACTTTTAAAAATAAAAGTCGGTCACATGGTAAAAGTGTTTGCAATAATTCAAACTAAATCGTCACGCTTGTGTCCAATTTGTTATCGCGCCCATTTGTGAATATTCAATAAACTCAAAATAAAGTACAGTCTTGCGTGTAAGTATATGCCCTATTAGTTGTGAACAAAAACAAGTAGAATATATAACACTTTCCTCGTGCAATTAACCTAAATACCATTTCCAAACGCGTAAAAACAGACACGTAACACATTAGCACAGTGTTCGCATGTCGCCTGTGACGACAATACATGGAGTAAATGTTAAAAAAATATTCAAAATGTAGCAATATTCAACATTATCTGCGTCAACATCCACACATATAATTTTTAGTAGTAGTATACAAAGTGAACAGCTTGCACTGTGGTGTTGTGCGTCCTGAATAAAATGTGGTCATGTTATGAACGTGTGCCTGTCACAATGTAAAAAGCATTGTGTCTATGGAATAGGAGTTCTGCGATATCTGTTTGTGTATCTTTTTTGTTTCTGGATAAAGACGTGATTGAACTGCATATGTTGCTGATCATCATACCCCAGCTGTATTCTCTGGCAGACAAGGCTCTTACATACGTTTATTATAAATCTCAGACCAGGCAGTCAATATTTCCAGAACATAAGGCAGTACAGTTCCTATTGATTTTCTGTAAATCATCTCCAACATTGATTATTCTAAAAGTATATTATATCCCCGACAGAAAGCTAAAGAAGCAAAAATTGCGATTGGAATTTCATCCAGTGTCAATTATGTTTACCAGTAATAAACGACGATGCCTCGTTTATATAGTACGCTGTTAACAAGAACATTACAAATATTACGTTCCTATACTGTTCAGATGTAAACAATACACTAGATCAAATTACCAAGGAACATCATGGTATCAAGTCATCAATCATGCCACATTAGTTTATGTTATGTTTATGAACGCGAATACCATTTTAAGACGAAACCATTTCGTGATCGCCATAATACATCAGTTTTCCATGTCCGATTACGTATATGCAATTAAAACATCACGTGTGCCCGACATCGAAGTGTTTTTACAGAAATAGATTAAGTTCTCATCATTAATTTAAGTAAAACCATGTCCGTACACCCAAGTCAATGCTTTACTGTCGTTCTGTGATCATGCCGTTAGTAAGTAGTATATGTCATAATTCATTACGTAGGAGAGTACAAATGTGTAGTCAGATTATCAGTGCTTCGTATATTGCACACCTCAAAATCAGTCACGTTTTTTTCAGCTCGCAAACTGGCTTAATTAATACATATTTTATAATTATGCAAAGGATTGTTTTATTGTCTTTCTCCTCTTGGTCTCAGCCAAACGTAATATATTAAGCGAAAAACAAGAAGTCAGCAACTCGTAGACTGAGCTATGTTTGTAAATGTATGTGTACTTAAGGAATAAACGACTAACTACATTTAATTAAAACCATCTTCATCACGAGAAAATAAGTAATGAGAGGATATCATATGGAGTGATATTTTTTCTCGGTATCAATGCACACACAATACACATTGTTGTTACGCTAAGGCCATGAGTTAATGTCAGTTAAATCTCTATATCAAAGTTGCAAGCACACAATACGATAACTGATTTAAATCAGTTGTGTGTGGAATATATGGGTGAATATATAGACGTGATATTACTGTTCCGTTCAGCAAATATCTGTTAAGAAATAGTAGCCGAAAAAACTAAAAAACAACAACAACAAAAACAGCAAAACGTTTATATTTTACAAATAAATGAGTTAATGCATAGACAATGGGTATATTGTATACACAATTTCAACGACCTTGTGCTGATTATAAAAGTACAAACTAAATCTGAATGATACTAGCGACAATCGGCTTTAAACATCACAAACATCAATTTATTTGAACAAACAAAACAACAATGCTGATGGCTCATGTCTCATTTCCTGTATTAATCGCGGAATAAGTCATACAAATTACGATGTATAGGCGATCAGACTCGAAAAGACATCGGTAGCGTTTTTTCGGATGTTCAATCGTGGATAGTCTTAGGTGCTTACGTTGCCTGAATTTCGATTTAATTCACTTCATATTAACGTTATACCCATAATTAACTACCATTTAACACACTGACATATGTTCATTAAAAGCACGTATATAATATATATTACACAATGGAATACTACATGGAAAACACCCTTGTACAAATTGTTTCTTTTTAATTATTCACGAAAGAGTCATAAACAGTCGTATACGTTTTGCGTTTTGAATAAAAACAAAGTAATTATATTGTAGTTAGTGAGCAAAAATACAATTACATAACTATGAGTACATTTTTCAGGTCTTATATTGACAAATAAATCGATATTCAAGATGCAATGCTAATCAATGTGAACATTCATTATAACACAATATTATCAATATAAATTAACATGTAGAAGGAGCTAAAAGCATTTAAGGAATATTTACAAATGAGACCATACGACTTTAAAGAGACATTACAAATAATTGTCAATGAAATGAATCGCATGAGCATGCTACGACATTCATGTCGTGAATTAAATGAATAACACTTGTCTGGTCTGTGTAATCGTATATTCAGCGAACAATTATAATTGTCATCTTCATTATTTATTCCGTGATCGTCTCATCTTTACCATATCTTCTAGAATGTATGGTGAAAGCGATACAGTGATGGACGGAAGCTATATACGAGCTTTTATGGTGCCCTATCGTTTAATGGCGATGGTTAGTATGTTTTACATATTTCGTTAATCGATGCAGCTTAATTTTTCTGGAATCCATGGACAGAGAAACACAAAATAGAACGGTATCATTGAACATGAAAGCGCACCATAAAACACTACAAATACAAGATATAGTAATGAATGTTGTAAATGCAAATCCGTCGCATCGATAATTATTATCATGATTCTTCACAACCAAAATGCCTCACATGTATGGTAAGTGCAACCTTGTTTTTTTATAATATCATTAGGTGCTTTTTGACAAAGCACTATATGAATTATAATGTGACTTGTACCCGACATCACCATCATTGAACTCAAACACTCGGATTTACTCTTGGCATCTTAACACGTCCAATCATGTTATCACGATTACAGATGTCAGAATCTTGACACGCAGACACATGCTTTAACAAATGGGACTGTAGTATACCGAGCATCTGTTCAATATTTTCCCTGTTGAATGCCCATATATTATATAATACTCGAACAATGAAGCCTTAAATATGGTGCCAACACGTTAGACATGTCTATACATGCGTTTTCAAACAAACTATGTATGTCGGAGATATTGCTGTTTAGTGTGGTTCCGGTCCAGGGAAATGTCGTATTGCTAACACCAGCTGAAATAACTGATATTAGGGAAGAACACAACTGTATCCACCTTACTATATGCTTTCACAGCATGCGATTTTGTGTACATACGTTTGATAATATACAGTTTTAGCAGAGTCATAACGCTGAAATAAACAGAAATAATAATGTTTATAACTGTGCTAAGCAATGCATATATATATGCTATTAACTTGTTTTAAATTCATTACATTTAATATCAAAGTCGAAATTGCATTGCATACAGAATCATACTTTCATTTTAAGTATATAATTTCGATGATCATAAATATATTTAGCTGACGATGACGCGGTATTATACATAGTATGATATGCATACATTTTCCGTTTACATGTCTTCATTTATCGTATTTCATGATTTGAAATAATGAACACTTTCGAGTTTTTCTTTCCGTAAATAAACCGCAAAATGCAACGATCGTATTCCTTTAGAACGCGAATTCAGTCCTGAAATCAGATTCAGTACAAAACAAGGAATCTGCATGAAAAGTATATCAAATAAACATATACGTCAATCTAATGAATATCTTGTATACACGATTTTACCATATGTAATGAATCGAATTCGCCACACGACAAGACGTTTTGCAGTACATACATGTACAGACAGGATGGTACTTACTCGTAGTTAGATGTTCACGACATGTGATAAGACATAAATAAATCTATGACCCGTAATTAAATATAAATATTAAACAAAAACATATTTAAATTAAACAAAGAATAAACTATACTTTCATCTAGTCTTACATTTAAAAAGTGAGCAATGTTTGTTGTTGTATTCTTAATTGAATTGATGTGTTTTATGGTTGACGTATTAAGATAACACATTAATCAGGCACTAATGTTATTTGTTTGCATTTAGTGCATATAACCGACTGAATATTTAGCATTTCTCTGAATTTCGGTTCGTTAATTGTCAGTATCCCCTCACAGTGTGTATGAGATTGCATATTATAAAAGTGCAATGCAATAGGAACGGCAACGTGAGTTTTCATTGTGGAATGATGCGAGCCAACGCCAATGATGAGTATTTGCTTCAAAGGACACGATTAACAAGTAATGATGCTTTCTTGTTGTGAGGTATATATACACGTTTACTTTTCTACATATTCGAACATTTTGAAAGGTATGGTTCAAACCACAGAATATACACTTGAGGTAACTTCTCAACTACCACTGCCTGTGGTTGTTAACTTTATTTCGCTCAGTGAGGTAGCTTTATTAATATGCATACCCTATTTTAATTGTTCAGAAAAAATGAATTTCGTAATGTATAATGGTTAATAAAGCATGCCGATCTCACCGTCCTGTCAATATATCTATTTGATAATCAAATAACTCAGATAAGGTGGATTAGCGGGCATCGTTTAAGATTTCTATACATCCATTCACAAATGTCAATATTCAATAGCAACGCTGGAAACAAATGCAGTTACTTCAACACTTAAGACATATATATGCATATTTAAGAAATGATTCTATGGAATTACAACAATGACTACAATCGGTAAAAGTTCATTATCTGTTGCGAAAAACCATACATTACATGTTTGAACAAAAGTATATCGTCCATATATATTACATATACCTGTGCATCGTATGCTAATCTGAGTTTATAATACGATACATTCAAACAAAAATCGATGTACACATTATTTCAATTCATAATATATATTTGCCATAGGCATTTGTTACCAAGAAACATACTTGCCATGAATTAATTGACATCATGCATGACGATTCGACGTGTTTCCTTCGACCCAAGCCTAACGTCCTTTAGGCAATTACTAGATTGAATGAAATTATAGGACAACGCGACCACATGGACTTATTCATAAACTGAATATAAATGTGCTGCAACTGGCTGTAGCGATAAGCGTAGAGCAGGAGATTTATACAGAAGTAGTTTAACTTGTAGACGAAAATTTAACATTATTTGCTAAATTGACAACATAGACTTCATTACTTTTTTTATTAATAAAATACACCTTTATATGAGTTATACACGCTTTTTAAATGTTTTTTAAAATCGAATTGAGCCGTTCACTACTAGTAAGAGAATATACGGTTTTAACTTCGAAAAGAAAGTTTATCGCGACCAGGCTGCGAAAATGATATAAACATATTACAAATGGTGATAGGTCCATTTGATTATGTCTATATTCATTACTTTCGAGTTCGAATTTGAATATCTACAATTTACCCAATTACCATTCTCCCGTAGACATAGAGTCTTGAAACGACTGTTTCCATTCAGTTACAGATCCAATGGTAAGATCCGAAATGTGGGTCACAGAATCAACAATGCATTGTTTATAATTTGACCAAATTAAAATACAATTTTGAATGCAAACTAAAAATATACAAATACAAGTCATTGACTATATCAACTGTTAGAATCATCACAGTCTTTCACTGAAAAACTTCATTATTGAACTAAAATGGTATCGCTGACCGCGTTGCAATGTTTGATGCAGTCATAATTGACATGTTACTTCGTCACACAGCATATATTAGGTCTTAAACTGATTGACAAACTGTCCGCCAAAAACAATATCTACACTGCTGCAGTCAATATACGATCAAATTGAAAGGCAATCAACCGAGGTTAGCATTTGTTATACAACTGAATGATATTGTTTTTCAGAAGTGTTTTTTCCTGATTTCGCAACCATATATGAATATATCGCATATCATACTTTATTTTAAAAAATTCGCCATTAATGATTTATAATGGTTTACAATAACATATTTGTGTTAATTGTTTTCCTTTTTTAAGTTTATATAAATTACTTAATATCTTAACAATCCCAGTTGTTTATGTAATACAATTAACGATTTATAAAATTAATTTCTTTACACGAATTACTTTGTTATATACTTGCATTATCATTTTATATTTTTCACTTGTGTACAGGAATTAAATCAAAACACAAACTTATGTAGCTGTTTTTTGGCCGATATCAAGTGTAGAAGCAGAATATTTTAAACTACCATACTATATATAACGACAATCTGTTCATGTTCTCACCTCTAATCGGAACATACAGGTTAAGGCTCAAACAGTCTTCCGTTTGCTGTCTCGTAAACATTCCCTTCCGAGTCATCCATTCGACCGTGCCCTGCGGCAGGGTCCGTAAGAGATGTTTTTCCTTAAGGATCTGTTGGGGACACACGTGCTTTTTGTCCAAGGCAGAATGCACACCAGACCAGCGTTCGTTCGGGCTAGACGCCGATGTGAACCTTAAGCGACCCTTTTGGAGGCTTGCGTACTGCAGGCCAAAGTACGCCTCGACCGGCTGCAGTCCGACGCGGGCGTCCACGGGGAATTCTACCAGCGCTCCACGGAGGTCACCGTACTTTGTGGATACCGTGGTGGGACCGAGTTGTTTTACAATCACAAGCGACATTACTCCGTGGATGTTGCAGGTCAATGAGAGCCACAGTATCTGCCAGTGCATCCAAAGAGGATCCATACTGATAGCATTACACGAACGCTTATATTTCCATATATTTCCATATATTTGTACACCGCTTTCCACAGATATATTGACTATGCAATCCTTTTGAATACTGTTCTGCGTCTAAAGAACAAAATAATTATTTTTGCCAATTCTTTGCATTGCATATATTTTCTTGCGTTTATATTAAAAGAATTATATCAAAAACAAAAAAAAGCCGAATTGATCATTACGCTCAGTTACCAGAATTTAAGTTCCCATTAGAAGAGAACAATTAATAACCACGTGCTAAGATAAAATGTAAATCCATGAAAGAACAATTAATGATCCGCAACAACTGTGAACACAACATCAAAGGATCACGACGCACCTGATTATATCCACTCAACAGATCCAACAGCCTGATTTAATTACCAGTCTGCAAATGAAAGCGGATAATATTTTCCAAGCGGAAACTGAGATAAATTCGAAAACACCACGACGGCCAAGTATTTCCTGACGATACTGCGAGAGAGAACGAGAAAAAGCCGTGTACACGAGCCGATGGGATTGTATTGGTCCAGGCAGACAATGACGTGAATTAAGCGTTACAGCGTCTCCCGTTTAAATCACCGATGGCAGATTGTTGCTGTATGAACAAGACTCTGCTGGAATCAATCCATGTACGTGTTCATCAGAAATGACGTTGGTACGAATCAAATGAGAAATAAACGGTAGCGAGACGATATAGGTTAACTGTTTAAGGGTTCATTTATTTCCATTCGTGATGAAACCGTTTTGTGGCTCCCTTTGCGCCTTGTATGAATCAGATTATTTCTCATAATAGTCGTAAATCCAAAGTTACTTCTTCATATATGACTAATGTGCCCACTTATATGGATTAAATTAATACACATATACTTTGAAGGAAATGCGAAACTATGAGGCTAACTGTCTTGGACATAATTAGGTTTACATGTATTTATGAACATAATCATATAATATAATGGCGTTTTATTTATTAAACAAAACATAATAGAGGCATACAATCTCAGCAATGCTTACTCTAATTCCGCTTAAACGCAAATAAAACGAACACGATACATGTAATGGATGTATAGAATTATGTAAAAGTTAAGAGAAATTTATCCAAGCTTGCTCGATTTCAAGCAACTGCAATAACGTTACAAGGGACATGGAACGGAAAACGCTCAAAAGTAGACTCTGGCTGTGAGGACGAAAATTCCATAGCACCTGTTTCGTCCTTTTCGTTAATACCAGCTTGCTTCTAGGTTTATATCTGGAAAGCGCGTTGATAATGCCACGGTGCCGAGCCAACATTCTAAGATGTAACTAACTTACATTGACTGATGAACATTCCCTATTGATTGTTTACAGATACATACATCCACAGTGTCAGAATATTTATGGTGTGTAATAAAAAAACGACAAACAAATAGAAGATACGAACAGTTCTGAACAATTCATTTTAACAATACAATCAACGTTTTATTATTCTGTTTTTCAGATTTGGTTCGGCACACATTTCAGAGTTTTTTTTTAATCTGTATGACTCAATCTGATCATCGGGAATGAGAAATGGTTCAGAATGAAATTGAATTTTACCTTAAATCATCTAAATAGCGTTTGCTGCTTTGATGCTGAAACGGGTCGAGTGTTCAAGGTGAAATATTTATGACGCTTTATAGAGTACTAAAATCCATGTTTTATTGCATGTGTTTATTAGCGTTTTTGAACTAAGAAGCCAGATTTCAAAAGATTAACTTAATTTTATGAATGAAAGGATGAAACATACTTGACTCATATATCGTAACCAGATATTAAACTATGAAATCTGTAAAAAAATAATTTCATCAATGCTTTTTTTAGAGAAGTGCATGTTTTGTAAAAAATATATAATTAACATTGCAGAAGACATCAGGTTTTTGAACGCCATGTCCTTTAAACAATAACGGTCGCAATAAAACAATAAACCGAACAAGTGTAGGTAATACACGGATAATCGGAATGCATTAAGCAATTTGATTAGCATGCTTCTTTTGTAAACATACATTATCAGGTATTTTCTTGAGTGCACATACTGTACCACTGTTCAAGATAATTTTACACTTACACAACGATAGTAACACACTTTGAGGTTCAAACATTTTAAACATATACTTAACGCAAAATGTTTAGTTCCATAAATTGTCTTTAGTATTCCTTAAGCATGAAATAGAACATAAATTCAGACGCAAACGCAGATAAAAGAAATCACCCGTCGTGTAAGCTATACATCATATCATTAACTTCATTATTATCGTCGTTTTTGCATAAGACATTTGTTTCAATTAAATATGCATGGCAGGCAATAACGTCATCGTTTGTATTGCACTACTAAATCACAAGACCGTTAATATTTCATTCACACTCACGTTTAACGTGCAATGCGGTTATACTTTATGTAAAATGTTGGATAGTTTCTTAGCGAAGTATTTAGTATCCTAGTAATGCCAGGTACTGTTAATACCAATGATATAATATAATTAATGCGAAACATAATAAGTAGTACAATTATGCACTATAAACACTTGTGAAATTGTCAACACAACTTTATAAACACAAAATGTTCGCAAATAGTTCAACAAATTTGACCTTAATTGTGTGGGCATTAAACATTCCTCATCATTATCAGGACATTATTCTGATGTTCATAAAAAAGGTTTGTATACATTTTCTGTTTTGGTGCAACAATGGGGCCATGCCGTTAACTTATAACCTTTAATAAAATAAAAGCTACAATCTTGTACAGAGAAAAAAAAAATCAAACTTCAATATTTAAATCCAATAATTAAATTTAGAAACTCTTTATTTTAATATTATATTGTAAAATTATAAATATTTTAGAATGCGAACTCACCATTAATGTGTTAGTAAAAAAACATGATAAGTCTTAAACGTCATTGCACAAGTAATTTGCACATATTTGAATAGTATTTGGCTCAATTTGACTTCTTAATACACACCAACTAACGTGCTTTGCTATAGTTTCAATGGAATAAGTATCGATATAATTTGCGAATGCATACTCTTTTTTTCTTTTAGAACTGATCATAGTAACAACAACAAAATGCAAGTATTGAGATGAGTTCAACATTATTGAGGTGATACATTATTTACGAGTTACAAAACATAAAACTACCAACATGTATAATTATGTAGAATTAAACAGCTTACGCCATATGTAGTTATACTTTATTAAAGGGACACCATACAACTTTTAATTGCTCTCGGGCGTGTTAGTTATAAGTTGATCGCAAACACTTAGGTGAAGCATTACACCATGCCTTTACATTGGTTTTTTTTTGTTTAATATGATGGTGGGCCTAATGGTGAGGTTAAAAGTACGCATTGTGCATAGTTTTCAGGTTGAGTTAAATTGAAGCGAAAACATGTAATGAACAAGAACAACGGACATGCACAAATATATGAGTGTGTTGGTAATGAATATGTTTTAAAAGTTGCGTAGCCTTTCAGCTGACGTATTTGATGCGGATACAGTGTTTTCAGCAACACGTTTAAAGTAGCTCGTGTTGAAATACAGACAAATCCAATTTCTCATTATAAACGCGTCTTCATTAAAGGTAATATGACCATTCCTATTGAATGAGTAACAACATTTTGTTCACAGCAATATTTACATATCGTTTCGACAGGTTAACACACAGCAGGTGCTACATGTGTTTTGCCGATTTCCATTCGGTGGATGAAATACTTGAAATGCCCGAAATAATTAACATCTCTTTGTTAAACGTCTTGCTTATATAAACTGATAATTTGCAATTTCAGTATCCAACGCGCACGTTTTAACGTAAACGAATACCAAACTGAAAACAGCCTATTCAATTAAAGTTTCGAGTTTTTTGGATGTTCGCGCAACATGTTTATAGAGCAAGTATGCCTTTTATACAAAGTAAGGTGCACTTTTTTGCACGCCCAGTCTTGGATATAGAATTAATTCAAATCAGTATATAGTCCCTGCGTATACCAACTACAGTCTTCACAATGACTAAAAGGGTTAATGTGACCATATTATTAACAAGTTTATAACAAATAAATTGTTGACAAAAAAGAGCATAAAACATTCCTTGTACAATAAACCTGCATATCAGTTCCAGACGCGTACTTACAAAAGGGTAAACACCTTAGCGCAGAGAATACAAGGAGTAAATGGCATGCACATTTTCAAATGTAGTTATAGTATATATTGTCTTCTGACAACAACATCCAAATATGTTTTATCTAGAAACATTATATATCGTATAAGTGGATCGTTTGCATAATGGTGTGCTGTGTCCTACATAACATATGTACAACTTATGTACATGTGCTTCACATAATGTAAAAAGAACTGTGTCTGTGGAACAGGAGTTCTGCAATCATAGCATTTTTAGATTATCTGTGTATGGATTCAGACGTGATTGACCTGCGTATTTTGACGATCATCGTAGACATGGCTCTTGCATACGTTTGTTATGAATATCGGACTAGTATGTCAGTGTTTCTAGAACATAAGTCAGTACAGTTGCTATTGATTTTCGATAGCGATTGGATTTTCCCCCGCTGTCAATTATGTTTTCCAGTAATGAACGACGATGCCGTTAAAAGCGCCTTTCGGCCCACCTCAAATGACACGCAATGATTTTTAGTGTCCTGTTTAATGAATCAAATACAACATCCCACCAATACGACTCGTTTATTTAGTACTCTGTTAACAAGAATATTGAATATTTAACGTTCCTATACTGTTCAGATGTTAACACTAAATTATATAAAATCAGCAATACAAAATACGCATTTATTATATAAAATATACAAGACTTAATTATTTGTAAATGAAGTTATTTATAGCTCTGTCAATACCAATTTGATATATATATATCCCAAAGTTATGCAGACGTCAGCAACACATGATATCAAATACCATTTTGAGACTAAACAATGTCGTCGTCGCCACAAAAGATCAGTTTTTCGATTCCGACTACGTATGTGCAATAAAAACATCACGTGTGCCGACATCAAAGAATTTTAACAGAAATATATGTAGTTCTCAGTAAAACTAGAAGTTAAATCGTTTAAGTACACACAGGTCAATGTTTTACGCTCGTTCTGTTATCACTTCTACGGTAGTACATGCCAATATGTATGGCAAACACGCTTTTAATGTTACTCTAGGCATAGTGCCATATATAACTCGTCAACACCAATGCAATCTCTGATTTAGTTAAATCGTTAATGTAAAGCAACATTGAAAAAAGTGTAAACTATTAAAACGAATAGACACAATGGCTTTGATCAATATATTGGTTTACATTTACAAATACATTATACACAATACATAATGGGTTCATTTGCTCTATACGCGAAGAAACCGTTTTGTGGGTCACTTTGCGCCTTGTGCGAATACAATTTTCCCTTGGAATATACTTTCTATCAAAGTTATCTCTTCATGTATGACTTATTTTCAACAATTGCGTATTAAGCGAATAAACGTATAATTTAACATCAAAGCGAAGCAATGATATTATTTTAATGTTCATAAATTATACAAAAGAGAGTGGACAAAAATCCCCAGTAATGCGTATTATATTTCCACCCAAAGCGGTTGATGGGCTCATTTAAATGTTACAAGTAAGTGTCATTGCCCCATGTTTACTCGGGTTCAAGCAACCGCAATCACGGTTTCAATGATCTTGGCACAATGAAGGCGCATTGTCACAGTTTCAGGTTGGCTGTGAGAGCGAATATACAATAACCGACTTTTTTTCCTGTTCTTTAATGCAAGCTTGTTCCTACGTCTATATCTGGAAAGCACGTTGATGGTGCAAAATTAACATTCTAAAAGGTAACTAATATTGTTGAGAAAAACATATACCGACTAATGGAAATTCCCGAGTGATTGTTTAGACATGTATGCATTGACAGTGTCAGAAGGTTCATGGTCTGTAAAACAAACAGCACAACCAACATATAGTAGTTTTTGCAGATTCTAAAAAAATATTCTAACCATAAAATCATGTTTTATTATGCTGTTAAGTTGCCCGATTTCTTCCGGCCAAACTTGAGGACTTTTACCTTTAAATGTGTATGGCTCAATTGATATGAGCAATGGTTCAGGGTGATTTTGAAACTTAACCCTGAATCATCTGCATGCATTTCCTGCTTTGATGAAGAAACGGTTCAAATGTTGAAGGTGAAATATTTATGACGATTTATTGAGTAATTAATTCCATGTTGTATAGTATGTTTATACAAACGCGTGCAAAGAGGGAAGTCAGATTTCAAAAGTTAACATTGATTGCATGAATGAAATGATGGAGCATACAGCATTCATATATCTTAACCATATATTACAGTATGAAATAGTTTATTAAAGCATGTTTCAATGTTAACGTCATGATATGTTTAAGAAAATTTATGTTAACAAAATATAAAACTTTTTTCAGTATGATTTCATGTGTTTCATACATTGTCCTTGTAAGAATATCGGTACTAATACTATAAACCCGTATATGAACAGAACGGATAATTGGGGTGCATTAAACTTCGTACATCTTTTTTGTGTGCGTCTTATTTATACACACAAACTCAATTATTTCCTTGAATTATATACATGTTAAAACACTGCACAAACTGTGTTCACACTAAACAACGATAATAACACACCATGCGGTTTCAACATATTTTACATATACTTTAAGCAAAAGGTTCAGTTTAATTAATTGTCTTTATAAAGCCTTACACATCAAATTAAAATACAAATTAAAAGCACAATCATACGAAATATATCACCAGCCGTGTAAGCAATACATAATATCATCAACTTTTTTTTTAAATATATTTTTGTTTTTAATAACTGTGCATAGCGGGCACTAACGTCATCGTTTATATTGCGCTCATAACGCACAAGACCGTTAGCATGCAATTCACACTGACGTTTAACGTTCACTTGGGGTTAAATGTCTGGAAAATGTTGAATTGTTTCAGAGCGAAGTATTTAGTAACCTGTTCATGCCAGGTGCTGTTGATATCATCGTAATACTATAATAAATCCGAAACATGACACGTTGGCCAATTATAAAACACTCATGAAATAGTACACCATACATCATACGCTCAAAATATAAGTTAATAGTCCAATAATCTAGACCGCGATGTCTAGGTTAAAAAGTATAATATTGCGATCGTTATAAAAAGTATATTATTACAAACACTTTCTGTTTAAGTTACACACAGGACCATGTCGTAAACATAAATATGTACATTAAAGACAATTAAAAATATAAATGTACACACATATTTTTTCATAATATAAACTAACCAGTCATGTGTAAGTCGAAAACATAATATGTCTTCAAAGTGTTTGTTCAAGTAAATGGCACCGGGTAAATCTGATTTTTGTATACGCACTTAATATAATGTCTTTCAATAATTTCAATTGCAATTATCACTATGGAAATAAAATATATTAAGACCTTACAGCGCCGAAAATCGAGTATATGTTTACAATGAAGATAGGCACAATCCATTTGAACGTATCCATTTATTTATTAACCGCGTGGCAATAGTTTATTCCGTCTGGCTTTGCATGTAACTGCGGCACAAAGCAAAATTAGGTCTCAATCAGATTGGCAAACTGTCTGACAAAATCAATATATACACTGCTGAAGTCAATATAAGATCAGATTGCAAGACAATCAACATATGCTAGGCACTTGCAACACAACTTAATTGGATTGCTTTTCGGAAGTCTGAATTCGGGATTTCGCAATTATAATTGCTAATATAGCATATGAAAATTAATAATTTTAAAGTCGTCATGTATAATTTCTAATGGTTAACTATTAGATTTTATGAAATAATGAATTCGCCTTTTTTATTAAAATAGAGCTTTATTTCAAAGTTAACGAGCCATGCACGCATTTTTTATTCTAAATAGTTACATTAATAATTGTATATTTCACACTTGTGCAATTTCAAAGAAGAAACACGTATGTAGTTGGTACTTTTTAGCGATGCCAAACATATAAGAAGAAAATATTTTAAAGTTTAGTATTATTTATAACTACAAATGTCGCATGTTCTCACCCCTTTTCGGAGCATACATGTTAAGACTCAAACAATCTTCCGTTTGATGTCTCGTAAAACTCCCAGTCCGAGTCATCCATTCGACCGTGCTTTGTGTTAAGCTACGTAATAGCTGCTTTCCATTCAAGATCTGTTGGGGACATTCGTGCTTCTGGTCCCANAAAGTTCATATTTGAATCAAATACTTTATTTAAAATAACCTAACTAAAAATATAATGTACACACATATTTTTTCATAATATAAACTAACCAGTCATGTGTAAGTCGAAAACATAATATGTCTTCAAGGTGTTTGTTCAAGTAAATGGCACCGGGTAAATCTGATTTTTGTAAACGCACTTAATATAGTGTCTTTCAATAATTTCAATTGCAATTATTACTATGGAAATAAAATATATTAAGACCTTACAGCGCCGAAAATCTAGTATATGTTTACAATGAAGATAGGCACAATGCATTTGAACGTATCCATTTATTTATTAACCGCGTGGCAATAGTTCATTCCGTCTGGCTTTGCATGTTACTGCGGCACAAAGCAAAATTAGGTCTCAATCAGATTGGCAAACTGTCTGACAAAATCAATATATACACTGCTAAAGTCAATATAAGATCAAATTGCAAGACAATCAACCGATGCTAGGCACTTGCAACACAACTTAATTGGATTGCTTTTCGGAAGTCTGAATTCGGGATTTCGCAATTATAATTGCTAATATAGCATATGAAAATTAATAATTTTAAAGTCGTCATGTATACTTTCTAATGGTTAACTATTAGATTTTATGAAATAATGAATTCGTCTTTTTTATTAAAATAGAGCTTTTTTCCAAAGTTAACGAGCCATGTACACGCATTTTTTATTCTAAATAGTTACATTAATAATTGTATATTTCACACTTGTGCAATTTCAAAGAAAAAACACGTATGTAGTTGGTACTTTTTAGCGATGCCAAACATATTAGAAGAAAATATTTTAAAGTTTAGAATTATTTATAACTACAAATGTCGCATGTTTTCACCCCTTTTCGGAGCAAACATGTTTAGACTCAAACAGTCTTCCGTTTGATGTCTCGTAAAACTCCCAGTCCGAGTCATCCATTCGACTGTGCTTTGTGTTAAGCTACGTAATAGCTGCTTTCCATTCAAGATCTGTTGGGGACATTCGTGCTTCTGGTCCCAGGCGGAATGCACACCAGACCAGCGCTCGTTCGGGCTCGACCCAGACGTGAACCGTAGGAGGCCCTTTTGAAGGCTGGCGTACTGAAGGCCCAAGTATGCCTCGACCGGCTGCAGCCCAACGCGGGCGTCCGCGGGGATTTCTACAAGCGCTCCACGGAGGCCGCCGTACTTGGTGGATATCGTGGTTGGGCCCAGCTGTTTCACAGTCACAAACGACAGCAGTCTGTGAATGAACAAGGCCAATAATAGCCACAGTATCTGCCAATGCATCCAAAGACGATCCATACTAATGGCATTACACGAACGCGTTTATTTTCATGTATTTCCATATATGTTTTTTCAACACTGCGTTTCACAGATATATTAACTATGTCATATGTTGTAAAACTGTTCTACGTTTACGGAAACAATTCCTATTCATTTTTCCAAATACTTTTTATTGCAAATATATTCTATATTCTAATTCAAAAGCTTGACCTCAAGAATACACAAAGCCTATTCGCTTTTAACGCCCAGTTACCAGAATTAATTTCCCATTTTAACAGAACAATTACATTTAGTATAACCACGTGCTAAGATAAATATAAATCCATGAAAGAACATTTAACGATCTCCAGCCACTATGAACACAACATAAGAGGATCACGACGCACCTGAATATATCCACTCAACATATCAAACAGGCTTATTTAATTACCAGTCTGCAAATGGAAGTGGATAATGTTTTCCAAACGAAAAATGAGATAAATTCAAGAACACCACGGCGGCCCTGACGATACTGCGAGAGGGAACGAGTAAAAGCCGTGTACAAGTCGATGGGATTGTATTGGTCCAGATAGACAATGTCGTGAATTTAGCGTTACAGCGTCTCACGTTTAAATCACCGATGAACAAGACTTTGCTGGAATCAATCCATGTACGCGTTCATCAGAAATGACGTGGGCACGAATATAATGAGAAATAAACAGTTGCGAGACGATATAGTTTAACTGTTTATGGGTCCATTAGCTCCATACGCGAGGCAACCGTTTTGTTGATCCCTTTGCGCCTTGTTTGAATCATATATGACTAATTTTACTACTACTTTGATTTAAGCGCATACACATATAATTTAATGGATAAGCGAAAATGGGGCTGACTGATTTGGACAGAAATAGATTTTAACGTTTTTATTAATATTATCATATTAAAATATGGCGTTTTTTATTGAAAAAAATATAATAGTAAAATACAATCGCAGCAATGCTTTATGTTAATTCCACCAAACCGCATATGAAACGATCAAGATAATGGATCTATACAAGTATGTTAACGTTAAAATTAGGATACATGAATCCATGCTTGCTTGGATTCAAGCAACCGCAATCACGATTACAAGGGACATGGAACGAACTCAATAGTGCTCTCTCAGAATGTCTGTAAGGACAAATATTCCATAGCGACTTTTTCGTCCTTTTCGTTAATACCACCTTGTGTCCAAGTTTATATCGAGGAAGCACGTTGATGATATCAGAGTGCCAAGCCAACATTCTAAGAGGTTACTAATATTGTAAACAGAACTTTCACTGACTGACGAACGCTCACTAGTTTACACATACATATATCCACTGTGTCAGAATATTTATGGTTTGTAAAATAAACAAACCGACAAACAATTAACAGATACGAACAATTCTACACAATTCATTTTAATAATACAATCAATGTTTTATTATTCTGTTTTTTAGATTTTTTTTCCAGCACACATTGCAGAGTTTTCTTTTTAAATCTGTATGACTCAATTTGCTTAGTGGGAATGAGAAATGGTTCAGAGTGAAATTGAATTTAATCGTAAATCATCTGAATATCGTTTGCTCATTTGATGCTGAAACGGGTCAAGTGTTAAAGGTAAAACATTTATGACGATTTATTGAGTAATAAATTCCGTGCTGTGTGGTATGTTTTTATAAGTGCGTACACATGAGGAAGCAAGATCTCAAAAGATAAAATTGATATTATGAATGAATGATGAAACCTTTTTTACTCATCTATCGTTACCATTTATTAAAACATGAAATATGTTATAAACAAAATGTTTAAATGCTAATTTTACGAATATAATTTAGTAAAGTGCATTGATGTAAAAAAGATATAACACATAGCTCAGTATGAATCCAGGTTTTCCATGCATAGTATATTTAAGAATAACGGTATAAATAGTACAAACCCAACACGTACAGGTAATGAACGGATAATTGGAGTATATTAAACTAAACAAATCGTATTTGTGTGCGTGGAATTTATACACACAAACTGAATTATTTTCTGAAATTATACACATGGTAAAACACTGCACAACATATTTTTACACTAAACAACGATAATAACACACCATGCGGTTCGAAAATGTCTTACATACTTTTTTTTAGTAAAATGTTTCAGTTCAATTAATTGTCTTTATTATGCCTTAAACATCAATTATAAATTACATCTTAAGCACTTGCATACCAATGAAATCACCTGTCGTGGAAGCCATACATAATATCATTTACTTTATTCTTCTTCGGCAAGACATTTGTTTCTAATAAATGTGCATAACAGACAATAAAGGCATCGCTTATAAAGCGCAAATCCGTTAACATTTCATTCACACTGACGTCAACAGTGGGTTACAATGTCTGTACAATGTTAATTCTTTCATTGCAAAGAACGTATTAACCTGTAAACGCCAGGTACTAATTTACATCCCTTTGTTTAACGTGCTGCTTATGTAAACCGTTAATATGTAATTTCGACAGCCAATGCACACATTTTTAGCGTAAAGGGATTACAAACTAAACACAGCCGATTCAATTAAAGTTTACAGTTTTGCTGATTTGTACGCAACCTGTTTATAATGCAAGTCTATAGCCATTGGATATACCAACTACATTCTTGAAAACTACATAACAGGAAAAAAATGATATCATACATGTTTTTTACAAGTTAAGCAAATGTGATTTTTGAACACAATAAACAAACACGCCAACATGCCCTCGAGCAGTGAGCCTACACATCGATTCAGAACGCGTAATAGCGAATATGTAAACACATACGAAAAGAGTTCTTCTATCACATGTGACGAAAACATAGGAAGTTAATGTCAGTAAAATATTTAATATGTAGCAACATTCTACATTGTCTAGGACAACTCCAAATATTTATTTGTAAGGGACATGTTTACATCGTCTAAATTGACAGCTTCCATTATGATACCAACAACGAATGTATACAGGTTATGTGTGTTTTCCTAACATTATGTTAGCACCACTGTGTTTATGTGACAGGAGTTATGCGATATATGTTTTGTATTATGTGAGTTTGGGTTAAAAGGTGATTCAACTGCATATTGTGCCGGTCATCATACCCAGCTGTATTCCATGGCCGCAAAAGCCCTTGCAAACGTTTGTTGTACCTCGGACTAGACAATATTCCCAGAACACAAGTCAGTACAGCTGCTATTGATTGTCGGTTAATCATTCCAACCTATGATGATTCTTAAACGTATATTATATGACCGACATAAAGCTAAAGGAGCAAATATTGCGATTGGAATTTCCTACTCTGTCAATTATGTTTTCCAATAATAAACGACGATGCCCGCCGTGTACATCCAATCGAACGCTTGTTTTAAGCGCCTTTCTTCGGCGATCCTCTGATGTTACGCTTGAATATTTATAATACTGTTAAATGAATCGAATGAAAAAGCCCACCAATAATAATCGTTTATTTAGTACTCTGCTAACTTGAAAATTATATTCGGCATTCTACTGTTTAGACGTCAAAAATATATTCTTTAAAATACCAATAAAAAATACGCACCTATCATATAACGTATAAATGGCTTTGTCATTTTTTATGTAAATATACTAATATAAAGCTCCGTCAATACCAATTAATTATACATCACAAAGTTATTTAGACGTCGGACACACATGGTATCAAATCACCAATTATACCACGTTAGTTCGAAAGTGTATGCTAGCGAATATCATTTTAAGACATAAAACTGTTGTCATTGATAAAATATCAGTTTTCTAATTCCGATGACGTTTTTGCAAAACAATATCACGTGTTATCGTCGTCAAAATTGGTACATCCAAGTTAACCCATTTATGCCGAGGGAACTTTCCCATCCTTCTAAATTGGATCAATTTTTTTCCAAAATTAGGGATGTCTAGTATATTTATTTCCATATTTAGAATATTTATTATATAAATTATTTAAAGCATAGAGCGCAGACCCTGATGAGACGCCGCATCATGCGGCGCCTCATCTGGGTCTACGCTATTTGCCAAGGCTTTTTTTTCTAGGCGCTAGGCATAACTGGGTTAATGTTTTACTCTCATTCTATGGCAGTAGAAGTTTGTGAATGCTACGTGTGGTTCAATAATTTATTTGGATAAGTGACTATTATTCATTTAAATTCATTATGAAAACAAACACCCTTGTACAAACTGTCATACATAAACAGGAAACAGTCATATACGTTTTGCGTTTTTAAATATTTGTTTTCGTTAATCGTATAGCTAGTAAGTGAGCAAATACACATTCGAAAGAACTATATGTACATTTTTGGGGTCTTAATTTGAAAAAAAGTGTATGTACAGTTATAAAAATACGTTCGTTATCCAACCCTTATATACAATAGATAATGCCATGAGACGGGTTGTTAATGTCAGTTTTGTGGCAACTATAATACGTGGCATGATACCTCACAAACCTTGCATTTTTTA